>BMAU01013830.1:17500-73347 GCA_019973935.1 Trichonephila clavipes
TAAGATTTTAACAAATCTGTTAGGATGGTAAAAATGTTGAGGAAGTAGCGATAAAGAACCAAAAAAGAAATTGAGGGAATATAATCAATCTTTTTCTCTTGAGTACTCCTCGTGGAATCAAATATATCGACTAAAGAAAGAAAACTAAACATTTGCATCCTACAAGGAGATTTTATTTTCTAATAAATTTCTCTTTTTCTTAAAATGACTAGATTTTAAAATTATGATATTGTTGCGAACATCCAGTCACAGAACATGAGCCGACGACAAAGAGCGTAGACTCGTTAATGAAATGGCCGTCTACGTAGACTTCAATAGGTGCAGCTCATTATTAAAATATTGTTCTTTTGATACTCGTAACTCAAATATTGATAAGTCTATCCTATTTCATTTCCTTTTAAAACATCATTTGTCTAGCATTTGATTACGGATGGATTATTGATGTCGCACTTCGAAGCAACGCTATTGGCAACGGACCTCGTGAAATATCGTACCATGGCCCAAGGCAGTCACCTAAGCCAGCAACCCCTCTCCTGAATTTAAATACCACGCAAAAACTTGTAGACTCGACAGATTTAATGTGCATCAGCCCCTCTACGCTACGGGTTTGCAGTGGCACCAGGACTCGAACCCATGACTCAACAGAAATAATGCAGATAAGTTCACGACTATGGACACTTAGCTACCGCAACCACGGGGCTGTGGTAGCCCAGTGGTCAAGGTATAGGATCATGGCAGGTATGTCATGAGTTCGAGCCCAGTACCACTAAAGACCCACCGTGTAGGGCAGCGATGCACGCTAAATCTGTCGAGAGCTGAAACGTCCTCCCGTTGGTGTGGTGTGGAAGTTAGAAGAGGGGGTGCCAGCTCAGGTGTCGTCCACGTCACTTGACCATGGTTCAAAATTACGTGGTCCGTCCCCAAAAGCCCTCGTGTAGCTGAGCAGTGTGACGTTAATGTTCACTCACTTACCACAACCACATTTGATTCTGAAATATATCGATATGCGCCAGCATAAAAAAAAAAAGGAGCGTTTGTGTGGCTCTCCAGTTTTTATAAATCAAAGCAGGTATCTGCACCACAATTAGGGTCTCTGATTTCCCGGTTTTTTCCATTCCCGAAAATACATCAAAATTTCAAAAAATTTTTAAACAAGTTATTTCTAAAAATTATCCCAATACGGTTGAACCTGTTTTTGTGCGGTTGATAAAAACCGCAAAATAAATGTTCGAAAATTTCATGAATTCTTACCTATAACAAGCCAATTCGTCGAAATACTGTTGAAAGCTTTTTCTTATGCGGTCGCACAAAAATAAAATCGCATAAGAAAGGACGGCACAAAAACAGGTTCGACTGTAATAATTTTATGAAATAAGGATACATATAAATCCCAAAATTAATACTCATTCATATATTGAGCTTAAGATGCAAAACGAAATGAAACGAAATCTGAAAAAAGAAATTATAACAAATTCGAATGTAAAAGAATTTACTTAATTTTATAATAAATAAATATATCATACAATCTTTATTTTGAATATGCTGTTACACAGCCTCTATTTTTTATGTTTTCAACTTTATCATATTCACAGAAGAAAAATCTTTCCCTAAACTAAAAGCTGTAATTTGTTGGGGTTTTTTTATGAAATTTATCACTTTTAGCACAAAAGCAAAAATTGTTAACGACATGGAAAAAATGTTACAATTAAAGATTTTGTAAATTAAAAATCTCGAAAAAAAATCACATTTAAAAATTAGTTACTAAAATTAATGTTCCTTTTACGACTGGCATGCGTTTGAAATTAATCAGTCGATATGGAATCAATTATTTTTATAATGTTACTACTCTAAAAAAAAAGAGATAAATATTATATAATATATAAATACTTCGAAATCTCTATTTACGGCTAAAGTATTTATCAATTACGTACGTTAAAAATATTAATTATTGTATCTAAGAGAATTCATTTGTATAACCTATTTATGGAATTACTATATTATAGTTATATAAATATATATAAATATATTAATCTAAGAATCTCACTCGAAAGTTTGGTTAAGAAAAATAACATATAAGAAAAGTTACGAGATTGTTTAAAAATATTCTCCCTCAAACAAGAAATTTGGGGGTTCATTCCCTTCTTCAAATTTCTGATTCAATTAAACAGCTCAGAATAAAAAAATACCCGGAAAAAATTTTAAAAAACAAACAAATGAAATAAAAATAATAGTTTTAAGTATTAGTATCACGTTATTTACATAAACCAAGATCTCGGAACTTTCATCAGATTGGTCGTGCTGGTAGGCTACGAAAGGAGTGATTCCTTTAAAAACTAAATATTTTTATTTAAAGAAACTCAGTAGACAGACAGAAATTGATCAGAACAAATAGTTTCTCACGGCTATCTGGAAAAATTCTCACCATCTCTACGGGGGAAGATACTTATTATTTTATTACACTTTTGCCCCATTGCTGGAGCAACGAACATTCCTCCGTCCATGAAGTTTGGGGAAACGATCTCAAATCGCCACACTGCGGTCAGCTAAAATTTATATCGGAGGTTGAAATCCACAGTCAAGTCAAAAATAGCTACCTCATAGATTATTTATACCCCGTGCTATTCCAGGTAGCGAAGTATAATTCCCGGAAATACACAATGTAAAGAAATCGTACAATTTCCCGGGAAAGAAACCCTAACCACAGTTAAAAATAATCGAGCCGACTTTCTGCTAATCACATTAAAAGTATTCTGGATAAAAGTATGATTTAATTATATATTTTTTTCATACTTCAAGCCATTTCTGTTTTATTATCCATTGCATACAGTTCCTCTTTATTTCCTCGCAAATTTCCATAAAGGTATGCTTTCCTTGGATTCTCTAAAGTGTATTTCTTTGTCTAACAATAGAATCGTTTAGATCTAAAAGTGACTTAAAAGCCTGAAAGATAAAAACTCCTGGATTGTTTTTGCATTGGTTCGCGGATACACGGGCGCTTTTGGAAATGAGCGAGCCCATTGACTTGCTAAGGCTGCAAGCAAGCGTGAAATTGACATTGTCGTTAATATTCCTGAATCCTTTTACAAGAAGATTATGAGATAAAGAATGGATCTCTTTTCAAATCACTAAGAATATCTCATTTCAAATTAAGAGAGTTTAAAGAAATTTTTTCCATCCATTAAGGAGAGACACTCATGCCATCAGTTTTATACTAATTACAATATTACCCAATTTCTCACTGGTCATAATATTTTTAAAATTTTCTGAACAAAATTAATCTGGTTCCGTCATCTTCCTCCTGGGATTGTCAGGTGTCGTCTATGTCCCTTGACCATGGTTCAAAATTATGTGGTCCGTCGCCAAAAGCCCTCGTGTAGCTGAACAGTGCGACATTAATATTCACTCACTTCCTGCGATTGTAGTAATGGTGGCCAAGAAAATGTAGAACATGTGCTTCTTCTGCGTTCCAAGTTTGTCAGAGGAAAAAAATCCTAAGACTGTGGCTCTCAAGGGCATTAATGTAATTTGTCCTCCAAATTTTCACCAATTTATTTTCATCAGATGTGCTTTTGAAACTTTCTGTAAATTTGTCATGAACATTTGCAATTCTTCATGACTTTTGAATTTTTCTTTCCTTTTGTAATAAGTATCATACTTACTTCTGTAAACCCAGAGTGATACTTTGTGGTGCACGAAGATTTATAAATGTTTCCAAAAAAAAAAAATCATGCTTATTTTCATTTTATGTTACAAATGTCAGTAATGTTTAGAGATAAAAAAAAATTCTAACAATTTTATAAATTAATATAGAACTAATACTTTTTTAAGAATTGAAAATTGTGCGTTTTAAATACGCATTTTTAACAATGTATCTTGAGCATGTAACTGAGCTGTCCTTTTGGAATCGAAAATCACAATGTTTATAATAAAAATAATTATCAGATTAACTGACATTGAAAATTCGCAATACTTTGAAGGAAATGCATACCTTGATGCGGTTCAAAAATCAAGAAAACCGACAATCTACAAACCATGTAATGATTAAAAGCTTAGTATCTATTAGTGATAAATCCTTTGAAATGATAGCCACTTCGCTAAATATCGGTCTTCATGATATTTTTATGAAACAAATTAACTTCAAAAGGCTCATCTGATTGTGTAATTGATGCACATTGAATCTGTCAAGAACTCAAACGTCCACCCGTTGGTGTAGAATGGAAGTTAGGAGAGGGGGTGCAAGCTCAGGTGTCGTCCTCATCACTTGACCATGGTTCAAAATTATGAGATCCGTCGCCAAAAGCCCTCGAGTAGCTCAATAGTTGCGACGTTAATATTCACTCACTGACACTTATATCACACTAGTTTTTTTCAAAATTTGGAACGTTAATATTTAATTCCCATGGGTTTGTTTAAAAAAAAATCAAAACTTTTTTTATCAGTCTCTTAAGTCCCAAACTAAGTATAAAGCAAATATTGAAAACACCAGAATATTCGAACACTAGAATATGTAATTTTCGAAATAAAATCAATAAATGTTGCCATAAATTTAAAAATTTTGTGTGAACATATACGATTTTTTTTTATTTTCAGTAAATTTAATGATCGTGTTCACGATTTTTGACTTCAGTAAAGTTTGTTTCTAATCAATGGGCACGGAAACAATTAAGAAAGAAAAAAAACCTGGCATTTAAATTTTAAAAATTAAGGTTTATTAAAAAAAAAAAGATTTAAAGAAAACGGTTATTATACAGTTAGCAACACTCGGACATGACTTCACTCCGTCGTACCCAAAAGACCGAAATCCCTGCCACTTGCCATTCCACATTCAAGGGGAGGGAAACTACCCATTCCCCTTAGCTGGTGTCAATGGGCCTTCCCACTCCCTACACCTCCCCTTAAAAGCTCATCCGTCATTCAGGACGATGAAGCTGAAAAGAAACTATAAAAAAAAAACACATGCACACATACATGGCAAGAAACAAGATAACGAGAGAAATTTTTTCAGGTATCATGTAAAAAGAGCTTTGCTAACACAACTCCCAAAAATAGATTTACAAATCACATTAATATGCTAGAAAATTAATATCCGTACAAGTTTTAACACAAATAATACTTAAAAAATATTAAAATATAAAAGAAGTTACCAAAAATATATCATAAAATCTAAAATAATTATACAACATGTACTAGCAAAGCATATTTAGAAGCCAAAGTTTTAATCTTTAGAAGTTTCCAGAAATTATGGTACTGAAAAACGTTAAGTACATATATAATCATTGGCATTAATCTTATCTATTTAACAGGAGCAGGCAACCTGAATAATTCATTACTTTTACATGCTTAAACCTTCAGCCAAACGTTAATTTCGTTTATTGTACCAGGTTTAAACGTTTAAAAAAAATTCTCTTTCTCTTTTTCTTCCAATTTCTATGTAGAATGAAAACAAGAAAAATCCTTTTCAATCCCAAAAGCGACAAAAAGCAACCAATGCATGTTATTGTCCATAAAATATCCACGCGATCCACTTCAATCCTGCTTTCAACTCCAATTTAACAATACCTGTTATGAGATCGCGACAACATTGCACCAGGATTGAATCAATAAATTCGGAAATACATTCCTTACGGGGCTGACCCCGCCTATTACTATACAAGATTCTATTTTTAAATACACAAGTAAAGGCAACCTCTCTCTTGCTTTCTTTTATACCATGTCCATTTGTTTGGACATTCGATGTATTAATTTTTACTGCAACCAAATCTCCGTTTGGAACATTCAATAAAGACTGTGTAAGTCTCAGGACGTAGATTGGTGATCACTTCTTGGCTGCAAACTGATTTTGAATCTGTTGAACTAATAATTCCTTCTTCCTTTGAAGGTTCTCGAAGTTTCAGGATTGCGAATCATTTGCGTAGTTTTCTATTAACAAAATCAGAGGAACAGATTAACATGTCGTTAACCAAATTTTTAGAGACAGGCACAACACCGTGCCTAAGTCATTCAATTCCATGTTGGAATCCTTTACTTCACCATTTCATGCTCCCCCAAATGCAGACGTTACTTGAACTGACCCTCTATTATCAATGCTTTGTCCTTCGACAACATCTGGTCTTACCACGGGCATCTGGGCACCTGTGTCCATGACAGCATTCGCCATTTCTTGCTCACCCTTGAACGTAAACAACCCTTAAATCGTCCATTCCATTTTCTTCTTTGATAGGGTAGTAACTGGTATCGTAGCTTCAGCCATCAACACAGCGGGAGATGTTTCCCTCATATGTTCCCCGGCCCTCCCGATACTAATTCGGTAATTTGAAGATGTATTCTTACGATCTTCTGCACAACTCGTCCGCTTAACATTCGACCGAATACTTTCGATCTGTAACCGCAGTTCATTTAATTCTGATTCATAGCACAACTGCCTGGCGATTTTTTTCCTCTGTTTCCCTTTCAACGCGTTCCTCTATAATAACGGATAACTGAGCTCTAACGAACTCCTCTTCGTAATCTTTTGCTACCGATTATGATATTCTTTAAATCTATAATCGTCATTTTATCTGATACCTTTTTGACCTAACTCCTCAGCCAACAAAACTAAATCTTGCTTTCTAGCTTTCCCCAAGAATGCCATTTGAAAATTTTTTCTCTTAAAATATACTCAAACTAACCAATAATAGGACGAAAATAACACTAAAAGGAATTGCAAAAATTATAAATACCACACATATATCTTTCATTAAAACACCTACAAACAACGTCCGCTATGCTAACTCAATACTCGATGAACTGGGAAGAAAACAAAATAATAGTCATGTGTTTCACAATATCCCAAAAAAGTGTACTTAATACTCTATAAATAGAACTTAATATATTACTGATTATTCAATAATCACTTAAAATATTATTGATACACAATAATCATAAAATATACCTATACACAATAATCACTTAAAATATTACTAATACACAAGAATCACTTGAATATTACTGATACACACGAATCACTTAATATATTGCCGATATTTAATAATCACCCTAAAATATTACTGACACACAATAATCACTTAAATTATTGCTGACACACAATAATCACTTAAAATATTACTGACACACAATAATCATAAAATATTGACACACAATAATCTCTAACCTATTTCTGATATACACAATATAATCACTTAAAATATAACCGACATGCACCACTTAATCTATTCCTGGCTGGAATAATAGAACACTACAAAATATATTCGGTAGTTTTTCTCAATTTAACTGATAATATATTTTTTGACATTAATCGAAAAATACTATGCGTACATAAGCACAAAATAATTTCATTGACATGAGATAAGTATTATTCTTTAACATTAATTTTTAAACAAACCCAATTGCTATTCACTGACGTGAATTTATTACTGTGTACATTACAAAATAAATAAATATCAGAAAAAAAAAAAAAACATACAATCTTTCCTTAATTTATAGAACTGATGTTCTAAAAACACTTTCATTTATATGGAACAATAATAAAAAAAAATATATACTGATGTATATAATAATTCCCAATTGAACTGGCGTTCAAAAATTTTTTATAACTGCATGGATATGCAATAAAAATAATATACTGAGAATTAATGATTTTGAAGTTTTCCTTAATTCATAGAACTGATGTTCTAAAACTTATTTTCCATCGATATGGAACAGAAATAATAAAAAAATATACTGATATATAATAACTGAAATTTGAACTGGCGTTCAAAATTTTATAACTGCATGGATATGCAATAAAATAATATACTGAGAATTAATGATTTTGAAGTTTTCCTTAATTCATAGAACTGATGTTCTAAAACTTATTTTCCATCGATATGGAACAAGAAATAATAAAAAAATATACTGATATATAATAACTGAAATTTGAACTGGCGTTCAAAATTTTATAACTGCATGGATATGCAATAAAATAATATACTGAGAGAATTAATGATTTTTGGAGCTTCTTAATTTTTAGAACGGATGTTCTAAAACTTACTTTCCATTGATATGGAACAAGAATAATAAAATATATACTGATGTATATAATTAATTCAAAAATTGAACTGGCGTTCAACAAAGTTACAACTGCATGGATATGCAGAGCAAAAAAAAACGTACACTGACGTATACAAAAAATAAAATCAAAATTCTCTCTTAATAAATGGATATTAAACAGTATAATTTTATAAATTTCTCTCGTCTTACATTGCAGGAGTTGCAAGCAAAAACTCTTACCTGATTCATTTCCACGCGGGAATCCAGAAACTCGAAATTTCTGGAACGTTCTTCCTGTGGGGGTTTTCACTAAGACTCGATCCTACCGGCTGCGCCAGTAAAGTTTGTTTCTAATCAATGGGCACGGAAACAATTAAAAGGGCATTTAAATTTTAAAAATTAAGGTTTATTAAAAAAAAAAAGATTTAAAAGAAAACGGTTATTATACAGTTAGCAACACTCGGACATGACTTCACTCCGTCGTACCCAAAGACCGAAATCCCTGCCACTTGCCATTCCACATTCAAGGGGAGGAAACTACCCATTCCCCTTAGCTGGTGTCAATGGGCCTTCCCACTCCTACAACTTCTCAAAAATTTTAGCTTATTTATTTACATGAGTGAATATTAACGTCGCACTGTTCAGCTACACGAGGGCTTTTGGTGACGGATTTTTGAACCATGGTCAAGTGGTGGATGACACGTGAGCTGGCTTCCCCTCTCTAACTACCGCACCACCAATGGGAGGACGTTTGAGCTCTCAACACTTATTTATTTACATCATTCATCTTAACACTAGAAAGTATGGGATTCTCCGATTATCTTAAACGTCAGCTGATGTCGTTTCGACACCGCGATATATATAAAATGTATAAATAATTTTTAGAACTATATAATTGTAAGTCTCTATTAATATTATTTCATGTAATTATATATTAAGACCTTTCATATCATAAAAAACTCATAACAAATTCGCTAGCATTATGTTTCGCAAAGCTTGTTGGGCCACTTCTTTGTCGTTAAACATTTCGAGTCGCAAATCTGCGAGAAACATTAACATTATGCGAGGTATCTATTCTGTGCCATCCGTATCAATATATATATATATATATATATATATATATATAGAAATATTTAATATCCACTAAATTCTGATATATATATATATATATATATTTATATTTATTATTTTACAAATGCCAGGCCCTTGACCATCAGGTCATTGGGCAACAGGCTCTCTCAATACCTTTTTTACAATGCAGTTAAGATCATTCAGTGCAGAGCACTTGTCAAATGAGCGGTCGTCATGTCTTGTCCAGTGTCACACAAAACGCAGATAGGTGAAATCACTAAATTAAAAGAAACAGATGAGCACAAAGGCAGTCATGTCCGGTTAAAGTCTAAATTTAGCCACAGCAGCACACGAGGAGAGCTTGGAATACCGTGGGTTTCTTACAGTGTACTCAAGGCTTATCACTAGCAACACGAGAAGCTGTAAGGCGAAATGATTCCCTAAAAATCCTTTTAATTTCAGTTTGGCAGAATGAAGTGTCAGGTCTCTGCGAAAGTTCTGAAGGATACCCGTTCCCTTTTTTGCAAAAAGTCTGCCTCTCATTTCCCCAAAGACCACAGTGGGATGGTACCCATTGAAAGACGATCTTTCCTTTATCTTTCCCAGGAGCTCTCTACAGTTCTGCACACGTAAACAATTATTCTCATTATAGTTGGACAAGCCTGAAGGGCAGAAGTAGAATCTGTGAAAAGAATTACAGCTCTTTCAATGGGGGAGACGAACAGCAAGTTGCTGAAGGGCTATATGTATAGCTTCAACCTCACCATCAAAGTGTGAGTTGTCAAAGGGCCAGCGTGTAAATAGAAGGGAGAAGAGGTGACTAAAAACACCAATGCCAGCGCCTTGGGCAAAGTCAAGAGTGAGCCGTCTGTGTAAATGTGAAACCACTCCTCCGGTGGGAAGCGGGTATTGATAGTTTCCAAAGCTACAGCGTGAAGAGCAGTTGGACTTAGATCACGTTTTCTCACATTCAGAACAAGGTCCAATCTGATGTCGAGTATTGTGTAGTCGAGTGGGTTAGCAAAAGACAGTAATTCAAAGGCACATCATTAATGACTTTATATTGAATGTTCTCACGAACACATTGAATAAAGCCCTTTTGAGTCTTAAGATTACGGCCTCCATCGGAATCATAGTCCCGCCAGAATGAATTATTTGGGAGTCTAATAAGTCTCATTGAAGAGAATAGCGGCATTCTTCTCAATTATATTAGTGAATGGCTGAAGGTCGCAAAGTAACTGCATGGCAAGTACTGGAGTAGTTTTAACTCCGCCAGTGATCATGCGAAGGGCTTGGTTATGGAAAGTGTCAAGAAGTTTTCTAACGTTCTCTGAGGCAGAGATCAGCACCTCATTGCAATAATTTAGAACCGGTTGAATATATGTCGTAAGTTGTATTTAAGGTATCCCTATTGCATCCCCATTTAACTCCGGTCAATCTTTTAAGAATGGAGAGTCGCTTTCTTGCCTTAGAAACAACAAGCTCAGCATGTTTAGTCCATTTCAATTTGTTATCAAGAGCGCAACCCAAATAAATTGAAACATCACTCTGTTGAACAGGCATACCGTTATAAACCAATTGGGGACTGAATGGTTGTCTATTTAAAGTGAAGAACTGACAAGTAGTCTACTTTAGGTTTACAGTCATATTATTTTCAATACACCAAAGGTGTAATCTTTCAAAGGTCAGATTTAGGATGGTATTTAGTTTGGACTGATCCCTCTTTGGTGTGCTGCACCAGATGGCAAGGTCATCCGCAAATAGAGCCGTATTGGTCAGTCCATCAGATGCCAAGAGATCAGGGAGATCATTAATAAAGATGTTGAATAAGATATATATATATATATATATATCAGAATTTAGTGGGATATTATATATTTCATCTGCTCTTTCTTCAGGTTCTTTTCAGTCACTATCACACAATCTTATTTCTTCATCGGGATCTACACTGGTGTGCAAAAATTAAGGACGAGACGGTTTTTTCAATATAACTTTGTACAAAAGCTTTCCAAATCAACACATTTAATACCGTAAGATCCCAAATACGTAAGGACATGTGTAATATGTAAGCAACACTTACTAAAAAAAATCAGAGGGATAAAAAGAAGCTTGAATGAAAAAAAGTAGCATGGAGCGCAATGCGACTGAAGGCCGAAACATCCCTGTTATGGGTATCCAGCAAGAAACATCCGGTCTTTAGTAGGGGATATGATCTCCCCTGACTGCTAGGCAGGTTTCACAGCGTCTGCCCATGCTGAGAATGAGGGTCTCAATGAGTTGTTGAGGCATTGTTGCCCATTCCTCTTGCAGCGCCAATCGAAGCTCCCGAATCGTTACTGGTGGTAAGGTACGAGCTGCCAAGCATCTGCCTAGAAAATCCCATACATGCTCGATGGGATTCAGATCCGGAGATCATGCCGGCCAATCCATACGTTCAATATCCTCACTCTCTAAGAGCTGTTCGGCAGCTACTGTGCGATGACAGGGTGCATTGTAGTCCATGAAAAGGAACTGCAGACCCATAGCGCCTCTAAAAAGACGCACATATGGAAAAAGAATCTCGTTACAATAACGGGTCCCGTTGACTGAACCTGCGTCGAAGATGAGAAGGTCTGTACGACTACCAAGCATGATGCCTCCCAAACGAGAACACCGCGACCTCCATACCTGTCCCTTTCAATGATGTTCGTGGGATGATTGCGGCTTCCCCGCTCTCTCCAGATGAGTATGCGATGAGAATCGCTACTCAAACTGAATCTGCTCTCATCTGTAAAGAGTACTCGCCCTGATTCATTGTCTCTCCAATTCCGGTGTTCCCGGCACCACAGAGAACGCCTTCTCCGATGGGCAGGCGTTAAAGGTACACACCGTACAGGGCATCGTGCAAACAGACCACCACCGTGCAGTCTTCTGGCCGCGGTAAAACGCGATATCGGTCGTCCAGTCGCCTGTGTCGTGTGTCTAGCGATTTCTCCCGCTGTCTGCCGCCTGTTTCTTCTGGCCTGTAAGACAATGTACCGGTCATCTGCGGGTGTGGTTCCTCGTGGACGACCACTACTGAACCCCCGGATAGCTGTTCCTGTAGTTTGAAATTGTCTCCAAAGTCGTGAAACGATGCTGTGAGCAATTCCGAACTCTGCAGCCACACTTGTCACACTGCGGCCTTCCTCCAACCTCCCAATGATTCGACTCGGGTAAAAGCATCCAGATGTCGTCTAACAGATTGATTATTTCGCCATTTCTCGCTGAGGCAGCAACTCGGTGTGATTTTAACTGCTATACGGTGTGCAATCTCTTTGCCATAAATACTGATCTTACACCGACAACATGCTTTATACAACTCAGACACTCCCCCATTACGTCTACCTGCATATCTGCGCATGTGCTACCGTACATCACCTTACTTAATCTCCTGATTTGTCTTTCTATCCGCTCTGCCTCTTCGTGGGTGTCTGTTCTGCACAAAGTTCGAAAATGAAACATTTTTTTTTAGTAGATAAGCAAATACTATGTAACTAAAAACTTAACGTTACTATTCGCACACTGATTGTGCATTCAAATCTCATGAAATAATTCTTAGCTTTCCTGCAGCAACTTAACTAATTGTGATACGCGTATAAATTTAACACGCGAAAGTTAAAAGTATATTTCCTGCTCGTGTTCATTTTTTAATAGCGAGAATTATTTCAAAATCGTGGAACTTCTAATAATTTTCTATAAGCAAATGAGCATTCTTAAGTGCAAAACTTATTTTAGTATTTGTAATTAATCATTTAGCTTGATATTTTAATCTTATAACTGATTACACATATTGGAATACGATGCAAAAAAATTATGCGTGAAGTATGGGCTTTAAATGTATATAGTCTTTTAAAAATTTTGATGCATTAAATTATAATTGCATGCATCTGTTATTTAATTTCTGAAATTTATTATTTGATATTCATTTTGCGTTGAAAACAAATGAATGTTGCGTTTCATTAAAGGTTGAATCAAATATAAATATTTAAGAAAATGTACTATCTGTTATTTGTTCAAGTCAAAACTGAACGACTGTGGTTTGTAAGAAAACTGAAAAATTAATGCATTTAAAACATTTTTATATTACGCTCTTCTTAAGTTACCGATTAATATCATAAATGAATCAAATAACTCGTCCACAAACTTCGTATGAACCAAATTTTTAAGAAAAGAGAAAATCTTTTATATCTATAAGTACTTTTCCCCCTTTTCAAAAATCTAATGGAAGGGATTCCACTGATCCCCTGAGTGCAAGAATATAACAACTGCTTAGCGCGCTAACGGTTGCATTTTTTTTTTCTTGTGGCCTATGTTTTCGGGAGGCTTTAGATTCGAATGACTGAATTGTCGCCCGAGGTAAAACAACTCAATCCATTTAATTCATTTTTATTAAAGGCGGTGCGGGGCTCAAGCTCTTCGCCCACGTTATATTTTCGTATATGACGGGGAGGGGGGAGGCGATTTAAGTTTTTAAGGGATAAAGATTTTATGTTGAAATAATGTAGGGCTTATACTGCAATAATAGGGTGTTTGCTTTTCTCGGCTGGAAAAGCTCTTTAGTATTTATACCATAATATCTAACTGATGTATTAAAAAAAAACGTACAAAAAAAGGCATATTCCTTTAGAAATCGTATACGCGGCCTTTATAAGTTTCATCGGTATGTTTGGAAAAGAGCAAGAACTTATAACCTTTTAATATTATTTTTTTTTCCTAAAATTATCGATCGAGCCATTTATAAAAGAAAAATAACAGTAATGTTTGCTGGATTACTAATATGTATGAAATTGTCAGAGTCTAGTAAAGAGTGTTTTGTGGTAAATGTGATTTCAATTATATGTGTGTGTGTTCGCTGTTTCTTGATTAATGATTATTTATCGTATTAACAAAGCTACTTATTTTGATCCACCACATTTTATGATTTATTTAATTGCACTAAATATAACATTTCATTCTTAGCTGCAAAAAGATGTAATTGATTGTCTTTCATACTCAGAATGATGCATCCTTAACAAAATTCAGTTACATTAAATTATTTACATGTCAAGGCAGGCGTAAATAGAAAGACACTATAAGTATGGTTTTTGATTTATTTCTAGTCTCAATTTTGTTTTACTTTCAAAAAAAAAATTACAATATTGAAGTATATTGAAATACAGAATTATAAGAGGAATTGTAGAAAAGAAGTCTTAGGAATAATTAATTTTTGCGCATTTCGCTACTAGAAACCATCGAATAAATTTGTAAATTTTAATCGATTTTTAACATCCTTTTATAAGTTTCACTTGAATGTAACGGAATCTTTGAACTCAATTTTTGCCCACTTTAAAAGGCCAGATTAGTTCGAAATTTTGCTCACTTTTCAGGGACAGATGACAATACAATAATTTAATAATTTTGTTTCATTGTCCTGATCAGGATCATCAGGACTAATGATTTCCTATATTTTCAGATCTCATCCCGCATCTGGCGACTAATTTCAGATCACATTTACAGATTTGGTGACTAAAATATTAAGTTACAACTTAGTTCGCGATTAACTATAAATAGTGCTTTTTAGTTTTTTTAAACTATAATTTATTATTATTTCATGAGAATTTGTGTACACTCATTCTATTAGAAATTCGATATCAGTTCTTTGTTGAATCTATGTAACTGAACGCATAAATGATTACGAAAGAAATAATTATCCTTTCTGCTTCTTGAAAAATATTTCAGAAATTAATAATTTAAAAAAAATAACATTAAAAAAAATTTCTG
This sequence comes from Trichonephila clavipes, assembly GCA_019973935.1. NCBI lineage: Eukaryota > Metazoa > Arthropoda > Arachnida > Araneae > Nephilidae > Trichonephila > Trichonephila clavipes. Next base: position 32,381 of record BMAU01013830.1, read on the forward strand.
GGAAATTGAAGTAAAATTCTTACAAATGATTTTATAGAATTTGAAATACCGTTCCTCAGGTATGTTATATATGTTCTCAAATCTCTGTGTCGGTCTATCTCTCTAAAGCCGCGTAAGGGCAGCGGTAGCCTAGTGGTCAAGGTATCGGATCATGGTAGGCATGTCATGAGTTCGAGTCTTGTGCCGCTGGAGACCCACCGTGTAGGGGAGCGATGCTCGTTAAATCTGTCGAGAGCTCAAACGTCCTTCCGTTGGTGTGGTGTGGTAATTAAGAGAGCGGTACCCACTCAGGTGTCATACTCGTCACTTAACCATGGCTCGAAATTACGAGGTCCGTCGCCAAAAGCCCTCGGGTAGCTTAACCCGTATGACGTTAATATTCACTCACTCATCACTGTATCCTTCAGTGCACGTTTAACGTTTATATTTAGTTGTTCTGTTTCTAACAAAGTTTTATTTTTATCTCGATAGTTTTCTCATCTCAATAGTTAAGTTTTTTCTCTGAGAAGGGCAGTCTCCGCAAGCTTACTCTACAGCCAATAGCAATGCTCAGTTTCAATGGCCGAAACCAGCTACCCCATTGATCCTTACCTTAATGAAGCCACTCCTCCCCCAACAAGCCAAACTAACAACACCAGCAATATCGTAGTTTCAAGATAGGGAGCGGGGAGAATCGAGTCTTCGATCCAGTCTCCTGTGAAGTTCAACTTACTCTAACAAAGTTTCCCCAAATTAAATTGCTTGGATTGCTTCAATTCTTGTGCTGTATTTTCATGAAATTTTTGGATTACTTACATTGTAAGACTAATGATTCATTGTGTAGCTTTTTATTTCTCTATATGAAAAGGTAAACATGATTTGACTTTGTTACATGAGTTTCAATATTTAATTATATTTCTAGCAATTAGAATTCACTTTAACTGGCTTCGAAAACTACATACCATTTATATATAATTTTATATTACATTTATTTTTTAAATAAATATTCTCTCTCTCTCTCTCTCCTTACATTATAAACTGCACTTTACTTTCTTACATGTACTTATTAAAGATTTTTAAATTTTAAAAATAAACTTTATATATATATAGGTATAATATATGGATGCAATATAAAAATGAATTTTGTATTTTCTTTCCCATTAAATAATATAGTTAAAAATAATTAAAAATGAGTACATGGCAATTTAGTGATAGTATTATACTTTGGGCAGATTACTGGCTTTTATAAATATCAATTAAAATTTTTATTAATTATTTTTATTGATAGTAACGAAAAAGCTCTATTACTCCTAAAATTATATTTTTAAATTAATTTTTCATGATGCTTTTGATAATTATTAATATTTATCTCTTATAAATCGGAAGATAGCTTTAAAATTAAAGAAAATTAGCTTAGTCACCTTTCGAGAATCAGTGGGAATCTAGGCATCATATATGCAAATTATGTCAATTTTTCTTTCTACACACTGTGAAACAAACATCTTGAATACTGATTCCAGTACGGCTATAAAAGTTTTAATGAGGATTTTGATACACTCCTCCCAAACGAAGATGATTTCTTCAATTTATTTTCTATTAATGTGAATGTAAATTGTTCCGAATCTATTTTGCATTGTCAATCCCTTTCACTGCTATACAGGTTTCTTTGTTAGATCTTGTTTTGATTAGGATTTACTTGAAGTAATAATACTTTTAATTATGTTTATTCCCCTTTACAAATTGATGTGCTCGTGAAGAAATTCGTGCACATTAAAACAGATTCGATATCAGATAAAAGCTTCCTATTAGCAGAGTTTGGTGCGTAAAAATACGTTTTCCTAACAGTTTTCTCTTTTCACTTTCAAAGAAAAAAATGATTATTTTTGCTATATATTTTGCTTTCTATGCTTTAATTGAGTCTCGCTTATATAACAATTGTTTATTAATATGAATGAGTCATGATTTTTTCCATATAATTAAAGTTCTATTGATTGTCATAATTATATCTGTGAGAATAAAATTTGGACTTAGAACCTAATTGTATAAAATCGAATATATCAATCAAAATTGATGAATAAACTAACATTACTTTAAATTCGAAATAGTTTTCAGAATATTAAAGCAATTAAATATTTAAATAAGACCTTTAGTCATTTTAAGGTTAATGTGGGAAGAACCGTAGAACACCAGTTTGAAAATATTTGTTATTTATTCATGAACCACACTCTATTTGAGTATAAGGAAACGCGTATTTTTGAAAATATATTTTGCACTTCAAATGTATTTTTAACTATACTTTTTTAAGACAATCAAATTTTCGATCCTACCTTAGACAGAAATTAAAAGGATGTGGAAATTTCTCGAATTTTCTCAAAGGCTTTCGTGAAATCATTCCTGAATGGCAAGGTCAAAAATTTGTTTCCTTTTTCTAGTGTGATAATATTTATTTACGCTTACAATTATGTACCTTACAATGTTTATTGCTCCTTTCATGCCAAACTGTCATGAAAAACTACCATAATGATTTTCATTATACCAACAAAAAATGATCCAGTGTTTTTATATCAAGTGTTTACACAATCCTTGCCGATTATTAATACGGCTGATTTTTTTTTTTCTATATGTATACATATGCAGAACATTTTATTTGATTATGAATATAGTTGGTATAACAAATGATATTTTCAAGGATAAATTAAGCTATAAATAAAATTCATTGGTACATAAACATTATTTTTAGTTATTAAATTTCAGTATTATCTGGGGAAAATAATTTTTTATATCTGATGGGTATGTAACATCAAGGTAATATCTATTTGATTTAATCAAAAAATCGTATAAATAGTGTTTGTTCAGAAGTTTGGTGTATATGTTATGATGTAACTTGATTAATGATTATGTATCATATTAGCAAATTTTCTTACTTTGATGCAACCAATTGTATGTTTTTTTAGTTCCACTAATTGTACTTAACATCATTATCAAAAAATATTAGTTTTCATTTTCATTTTTATTCAGAATGATGTTTTAAAATAAAATATTTTTAGCGAAAATCACTTTCATATACGTATTTCCGAGTCAAAGAATTCAAAAACAAAAAGGCAAGATAATTGTTGGGTTTTTTTATTTCAAGTTATAATTTAAATTTATTTTCAAAAAATTAAAATATTTAAATTTAGAAATAAAGAAAGATAAAGGTAATTGTTGAATAGAAAATTAAAGAAGAGATAATTTACACTAAATAAAACGCAAATTATCAAATGACGTAAAATTTTTATGTGTGTTTATGTATTTCATGAATTTGTATCCACCATTAAATTAGAAATTTGATACCTGCAGGTTGTTGCATCTGTGCAAATGAATGCATAATGATTATGAAAGGAAAAAATTTCCTTTGTACTTCTGGAAAAAAGTATAAGAATTAAATAATTTACAGAAAATCCTGATAATTATCAACAGGAATATGTAGTAAAATACTTTGAAATGATATAGAAAAATTGTATTTCCTGTATTAGATGTGTCATATGAGTTCCTAAAAGAAGTAAGGATGCTATGGAATATATTATTTCATAGAAATGTTGATTGCTTCTAATCGATTTAAGATTCATTTTCTTCTCTTCGGACTCATTTAACATTAATATTCCTTTTGAAAATAATTCGTAGTTCTGTTTGTAACAAAGTCCCCTGAAATTCAATAGTTTAGATTGTTTCACCTGTTCTGGTGAATCCAAGTCACAATTTTTAAGCAATTTTCATTTTATGGCACAACTGCATTATTTTGTAGCTTATTCATTTTACTATCAATAAAAGTAAATGTTATTCTGGATTTTTTTGTTAAATGAGTTTATACACTTAATTATATTCCTAGCGACTAAAATTAACCTTCAGTCTAGGCTTTTAATATACTATATACATTTTTTATAATTTATATATTTTGTTACTATTTTAAACAAGAATATTAATTACATTTTAGCATTATAAACAACACTTTACGTTCCTATATGCACTTTTAAATATTTTTAAATTTTTAAAGTAAACTTCTCTTACCTGTACTATTCAACTTCTAACTATATATATACTAAGGAAATTTACTATTTTACTTTTACTTTTCTTTCGCTACTTTTCTCGATACTTTGAAATTTAAAATTTTTCTATAATGCTCTAAATGCTTATCGAGAATTCTCTCTTATAAATTGGAAGTTGTCTTGAAAATTTTTCAAAAATAGCGCAGTGAATATTGGAGTAACTTAACTCAGGGGCTGAATATACACTACTGGCCACACAAAATGCAACACCTCTGAATGAAGCATGTAAACCACGTGAAATTTACATCATGCGTTGGTGGAGAGGAAATATGCAAATCATTAGCATTATAGCGCAGACGCACATCACGGGTGACCGTAGCGCCACCCACAAGCGATGTATATGACGAAGGAACGAACAGATTGCCGATTTGATGTACGGCAATTGTTTATTCGTTCTTTTCTTTGCGTAAGCTGTTTACCTATGTCTCGTGGAAGACATCGAGCGTCTTTTGACCAAGTTTCTGAATTCAACCGAGGAATAATAATAGCTTATAGGATTGGGAAGTGTCCTTCAGAGAAATCGGTCAACATGTTGGACAAAACAAAGCAACTGTGATGTGGATCTGTCATCGCTGGATGCAGGAGGAAACGTCGGACCGTTGGGGCAGATCGCATCCGCTTCGTTTCACCACTGCCCATGATGACAGGCGGATTGCACACCTAACAGTGATGGATCATGCAGCCACATCACGAATTATAGCACAACTGATTCAGTCTGTTACGCATCATTCGGTGTCCGCTTGTACCATTCGACGCCGTATGCAGCAGACTGGAATGTCCGCAAGGCATTCATTGCTTTGTTTACTCTTGACTGGAAACCACAGATGCTTACGCCGCCAATGATGCCATGAACGGTGAACATGGGCAACGGAATGGAGCGACATTGTGTTTACTGACGAATTCCGATTCTGCCTGCAACATCACGATGGTCGGAATCGAGTTTGGTGACACCGTGATGAGTGGCTGATGAACTGCTGCGTTACGCATCGCCACACTGGTCCTGCACTCGGTATCATGGTTTAGGGTGGTATTAGATTTACCTCCCGCATTCCTTTCGTAAACATTGACGGTACACTGAACAGCCAGCGCTACATCTCTGAGGTGTTGAAGCCCGTGATTCTCCCCTACATTCAGCGCTTGCCATCATCCACATTCCGACAGTATAATGCGCGACCACACGTGGCTCGCAATGTTCTAGAGTTCTTCTTTACCCATCAGATTGATTTGCTTCCTTGGCCTGCTTGTTCTCCCGATCTATCGCCAATTGAAAATGTGTGATCCTTGCTTGCACAAAGACTGGCCCGGGATACACCAACCGTTGTTATACGGTATTACGGTTTTGTTACACGGATTTCTGCACTCCAAGAATACATCGAAAGCCTCTTTGATTATATGCCGAGGCGTGTGGCAGCGATTATAGCCAGCAATGGCGGCTACTACTAACTTCTGATTTTATCATCATTCATACGTCACAAGAGGCAATAATTTTAAACGTTTGATTTTGTACAACATGTTATCTGCCACATAAATTTCACTGGGATATCTCTGGTTTCTCTTGGTGTTGCATTATGTGTGGCCAGCAGTATATATATACTACGTAAATAACAAATTAACTCTGAAGAACTGTGAACACAAATTTATCTCCTGTCTCATTAAAAAAAGCTTTCATCGGAGACCAAAGCAGGAAAGGGCCAAAAATGTTCCAATAAATACACTCTATAACAATAAAAAAACGACGCATCAAGAACGAGTTGTCGATAGAGACAAAAATTGGTGGGTAGAAAGATTATGTACAGAATAGAAATAATTAAAGTTTCAGAAAAATTGAATGATTTATTTCAGAATTACATTGTCACAAAGTAACGAGCTCAATAAATTTGTGACGAATCTATGGCCCCGTTTACATGGACGAAAATTGCCGGCAATATGCCGGAACGAATCCGCTTTGCACCCGTTTACACGACGACCCGGCAAAATGCCGGCTCGAAATGCAGGTCTATTTTTCGTACCCTCTTTCGACTAGGAACTTTGGGGGTAAAAAGGAGTGTTTTCTAATTCTCCCATGATGCATTGCGCCAGAGATTCATTTATTCAAGATGGCTGCTGTTTTGGATTGCTCGCGTTAGACAACAGAAGAAATAATAACCCTCATAAACATCTGGGGAGACCAAAACGAATTGGATACAACTGTCCGGGATTCGGAAGTATACACAAGTGCCCATTTCCAATAAAAATTATATTCCATTCAGGTACAGGGAGAAGGATGTAAATAAATTTATATTTAGTATGCTCTGCATGTATGTTTCCAATATTTTAATAAGATGATACATATATTTTAATACAGTTTTTGAGATTGATTTGAAATTATTACAATATAATTCTTTTGAATGTACACAAAAAAATTCCATTTTTTTGTTATTTTTCCTGATTTATCTAATTGAGTGTTTCCATATAAGAAGTAAACAATTAGTAATATCTTGTAACTAAATAACTCCATAAAGGTGTATTGAATTTTTTTTTACTGTGAAAGTTGATATAACCAATAGAATGTGATCTGTTTTATATTAACATTCCCTTAAATTCATGAGGGTAAGAACTTAAAAAGAAAAAATTTATTTTTTTAAAATCTCCGTTTTGATCCACTTTCACTTAACCATTTAATTTTTGTTATTAAAGCAAACCATGATTTTACCCTACCAAAAGAAATCTCTTTATACACACACACATATACATACAAAATTATTTTATAAAAGTAGGCTAAGTACTACTTTTTTCCCTCGAAGGATTAAATAATCCCACAATTATAAAACACACTATGAACAAGTTCTTATGAAAACATTGCACATCGAAGAAAATACACACTTTTTTTGCAAACAAAAATTGTAATTAAGCTTTTTAATTAAAGTTGGTTAATATGAAAGTTTTTGTTTAACACAATTAGGAATTCTGAGATGGAAATAAAATTGCTTTTAACATCATTGAAATGTTTTGGGTATCTGAAATAATCTTATAAAAAAACTAACATTTGATATGCTTTATACAGACTTCCTTGTAATTATTACCCTTCAGAAGGTTTGAATTTTCTTAAAAATGTCTGTCTCCAACATTCTGAAATAAATTAATTGGATGTTTTTGAATAAGTTAAGAAACATGTTTTAAGAAATAGGTTTTTTAATAAAATTATAAAGTAGAACAAATTAAATTGTTTTCGTGAAAATTTCTCGTATACAGTTTTATTTCATAATCATACTCATTTTAATATACATCATTTATCGACACTTAATTTTAACATTACATGAATGCACTATAAGTAATTAAAGCATTTCATGATCTGCTATATAAATCACACACACAGACTCTCTGAAAGAGTAACATTATACTATAAGGACAAATCGAGGATCTATCTGCCAATATTCAACATGCATAATATCTTTTACAATTATTATATATATCTCAATTTTTATCTTATTGATGATAACATCTAATAAAATTCTCTGAAAATCTTATGAATGGCTTTTAGGATCTATCTGCCAATATTCAACATGCATAATATCTTTTACAATTATTATATATATATATCTCAATTTTTATCTTATTGATGATAACATCTAATAAAATTCTCTGAAAATGTTATGAATGGCTTTTTTGCAATTTATTTACAACAAAAAGTATTAATTTTTAAAAATATTTACAAAAGAGTATTAAATGTCATTAACCCAAACAAATAAAATGAAACGAAAAAAAATTAAAGAACATTATCTCCTAAATCAAAGATTTCATAGATAAAAAAGGTCAAATTACGTAGAATTTCTAAAATGTTCACTTTAGGTTTATGACATAAAAACTTAAATTTTTAAACACCTAGTGATTAGGCAATTAATAGTAAACAAAAAATTATAAAAACATTTTTTTCTTCAAAGATTCTGCGAATTTTATTTACTCTAATTTCAATACTATCAAAACTATTTTAATCAAATTAATGCTTTTTTTTCATTTTTGGATACAATAAATTTACAAAAGTAAGATTTGAAATGGTCTTTCCTTGTTTTCAAAGAAATTAATGGCAAAAACTAGTCTTTTAGTCAGTCAACTGTGTGAAATATACCAGAAACTAGAAAGCAAAAACCCATAACATTTGTATATAGGTAAGCTACGCATAGTATTTTTGAGAAATTGTATATGGTATGGGTCTAGATTAAATGAAATATCAGAAGAAAATTTTGAAATTTCAGATCTTACACACAAGCTGGCAGAGAGAATTATAAAATCCACTTCCATACAGTCAACTTTCAGAATTTATATATATATACATAGAACAAATTAGAATACTGAAATCATGCAACTTATAGAAAGAAGTTGAATAAAAGAAACAAATACATGACATGTTATTTCGTTATCACTGATATGCAACTGAAGTATCATTTTATATATTACATTAATATACTTTTAAAAAAATGGAAGATGAAACGACATCAGAAAAAAAAATTCAGAACTCTCACTCTGAAATTTAATGTTTGAAAATTAATAAAAATCATTATTAATTTGATAAGTTACCAAAGTTTATCATTAATAAATTAATCACAATGTGTACTAATTGTAAGCAAGATTCTTTTACCAGGGCATTCCTAAATTTCATGAAACTTCTCAGTTTCCCAAATTACACATGAGCACAAAATATTAAATTAGTTCAAAGTTTCTCTAAGAAATGCTAAATCAGTACTCGTACCATTCCACAAATTTTGGAACATGCATTAAACTGCCGACTGATTTCGCCAAGCAAAAAGACATAACAAATTTAAAAAAAAAAAAACAATTACATCACTATTATTGTTCCTGTGTGCAAACGTGATCAGGGACAGTTTCTACTATTGGCTGTATATTGCAGCATTTGGCGGTTTTTTTATTTTAAGAAATTGGTCAATATTATACAATACAAGCACCCCAAATTTGTCCCGTAAGCATATGTTACACAAAAATATCAGTGATTTTGAATGATGAAACACTTATTTTTGAAATTACCTTTTTTTACTGAATTCTTCATGAGTATAGATTATTGTAAAGAACAATGTCAAGTTATTCATTTAAGGGTAAATAGAGAGTTGAAAAAGGTTATATCAAAATTCTGAATATTTCCATTGCTTTTAGAAAGTAAACATCTTACAGAAAATGTCTATATGTAAAGTCGTATTTGGTTTCATGATCCTAATTTCCCATAAATATCATAGAACTGATTTAAGCATACTTCTTGGGTCAATATTTGTAACTAAATCAATGTGACAAATTTATTTAGGTCTTTAATTTATTAGAGCAGGATAATATCAATATATATGAGCATTTAGACTTTAATACTTATGTAAAAAAATTCAGTGTATTCTTATGCTTAATATATTTCATCTGGGGTTGCACAGATTTCTTTAACACACAATGTTGATATTTCAATAACAAGTGTAAAGTCTTTATATGAAATTTATCAAAATTATTGAATTTTACATTTTAATTGTGCAAATACCAATAAATGCATATTTGTTATCCATAGTAAAAAAAAGGTACATCTGTGTGAGAAAAATTTGTATCAGTCAAATTCTGGAAAACAAATGTGTTCAGAAATCCTCACATAATAAATAGATACCACACAAATATTTAATACCGTATTTTCCTGTATATAATCCGCAGCGGCGTATTATCCGCAAAGCCTTTTATTCGAGTAAAAAAAAACATTGTATAATCCGCAGCGGCGTATAATGCGCGGCAGTTCTTAGGCCGAATAATCCGAAACATAAACTGCCGATAATGAATGTCATGAAGACAAAAAATACACAATATAATTGAAAATAGAAATAAGAAATTGTACAGGGGAAAAAAGATTTATTACGAAATGTCTTTTCAAATATTTTTTACGATGATCTCAATAAAACAAAAAAATTCTTTGCTACTGCTATCTATGTTTTGAGTTGTTAAACAAAACATTCCATGCGGAAAAAATCTTTTTTTTTTTAATTTAGCAAGTTAACAGCAAAAATTTAGATCGAGACTGCTTCCCCACTGCTCCTTTCTTTTAAAATCCTTTTATTTATTTCTTCCTCTAATTCTGGCCAGTGAGGTTTACCAAAAATGATCGGCACTTTAACGTCAATCACAATTTTCGAAGTTTGTCTCGTTTTTTCTCCACAAACGAATATTCATTGTCAACGTTGAAAACCTTGCAGCTTCCCGATTTTGGTAGCCTTTAAGTTTGTAGTGTAACTTAACACTTTCGCTTCAACTTGATGAAAACTTTCGAAGGACTTAATAGCTCTAGTCAAGAGAGAAAATTGGAAATGGCGCCAGCGACTAATAACTATTTTTTCCTTCCGAGGAATCGAATTCGTTTTTGAATGTAATTGGACAAAAACTAGTTATAGCTGAAATACGTCATCCGAGTCATGAAAGCGCCATCTGTTATTTATTTTATAAAACATAAACGGCATTTCTTCCAAAACTTTATTGTTCGCTTTTCTGATGGAGAATGTTTTTTCTCAGATAATCCGCGGCGGCGTATAATACGCACAACGAAATTTGAAACTTTTTTAACACATAATCCGCGGATTATATACAGGAAAATACGGTAATATTTTTTTTTTAACTAAAAGAATTAGGGATTTAAAAATGACTTTTTATTTTGATCATGTACAAGAGAACAGGAATTTAATATTCAATATATATGCACACAATTTTATATTCTATAATACACACATTTTAATGCCTTAATTTTTTTACCACACTCTCAGAATGTAATTCTCAATAAATTATATCTTTTTACTTAAATAGTACTGCGAATACAGACTTTCAAAATGTGTTACATGATTTTTTTATATGTAATTTTACAAATGGTAATTTTCATTTCTAATGTTTGATAGTGGTATAAATTATATATATACTTGTTTTAATATGACATGTATGATTACATATCAGATTTTTGTGTTCTTATTTTAGATAAATACAGAAATATCCCTTTTAACTACTCTGAAGATGTGTAAAACAAATAAAAAAATTAAGTTAACTAAATATATTTTATCTTTTTATGTATGTTCTCTATATAATTTAATTTAAAATAAACAAAAATTTCCATTCCTGTAGACATCTATCCAAAACCCGATTGGATTGTTCGGCCACTTATCCTGCCAAGTTTTTTTCTTGCCAAATCGTAGGGTTTCTACTCCAAAACACAACACACAAAATCGCGCCAAACTGGCGATTTTTCAAAATATATCTGACCAGTAGCCGATTCGATCTGTTTAGAAGTTTCTTATGTGATCACAAAATAGTAAAAGGGGGAGTTCGGTTTTTTGGTGGCGGCGGTTTCTAAATGGTTGGTATTGAAAACAAATGTCATTCTTATCCATGTTTACTAAACACTGAATTTTTACCGGGATATTAAAAAGATTTTTTTTCGACATCTTTTACAATAATCGAGCATCCACGTATAGTCAAATACGAAATTTTTAGCGGGTATAGTTTAAATGTGCAAGATCATAGAAATGTTTGGCGGTAAAAAAACGAAAAATAATCACATGTCCTCTTCATGATAATCGCGCTAAAAATTCTAGTTGTTTCCATGGTTACATTTATAATCACGTGAATCTATCAACCAATCACCAGATTCTATGTAAACGCACCCGAATCTCATGTAAACGGGTCGAAAAATACCGGTATAATCCCGGCTTTCATCAGCATTTCGAAATTGCCGGTATTATGCCGGCTTCCATGTAAACGGGGCTTATACGCATCCTCATTAATCCTCTTAGCGAATCTTTAGGCTAGCATTCGTGTTTAATTCACAGCCATCCCTCACAAGAAGAAACCATGATATTCAGATTAGTTCAACTATATAAAGTCAGAGTTTTGGTACTTCTAGAGAGGGAGGTAGGAAGCAGCTACATTTCGCTACGCAGGTGAGATTGAATAGGGCTTTACTTTCGCATACAAAGATTAAGAGTGGTGTTTCGTCACTGTGTTGAATTAGTAGATTTGAGGTTAGGAATCAACGATAGATTAGGTTGAGCTAAATAATTTGGCCCCGCATATTTGCTTAAATAATCATTGCTTTCTCCGGGCTACTCATTAGACATTCACTTAGAGAATAAATTGTTGTTGGTTATGTGTTTGAGTAAATAAATAATTGTGTAATAATGGAATTCTCTGGTCTGCTTTCATTCCTCCCCCACCCTTAGGTAGGCAAGACGGTGAGGGAGAAACTTCAGGTGTAAGTCGCTCCCAAAATGTTGACCTACCTCTAGCCTGGATGCAAGCTGCCACACGACGTGGTATAGAGTGATAAAGCACCTTGATGGTCTCTTGCGGTATTTCTTGCTAAATTTGGTTAAATTGTCGGGCAAGGTCATCAACATTCCTTAGTAGATGCAGTCGCCTTCCCATTATATCCCAGACATGCACGACTAGACAGAGATCTGGTGTTCTGGCTGGCCATGGAAGTGTTTGACAAGCTCTAAGACAGTTCATAGCATCACGTGCCGTATGTGATTTGGCATTATCTTGCTGAAAAATAAAGCCAGAGTACTGCAAAAGGAGCTGTAGCAAAACAGTTCTCAGAATGTCGTCGACGTACCACTCTGCTGTAAGTGTGCCTCTGAGGACAACCAAAGGTGCCCGGCTGTCAACAGAAATAGCATCCCAGACCATAACTTCTGGTTGAGAGCCTGTGTGGCGTGCAATAGTGATATCAGGATCGGCACGCTGTCCTGGGCGTCTTCAGACACGTCTTCGATGATCGTCAGGACACAGTTGGAAGCGGGATTCGTCGCTAAACATTATACGTCCCCAATCAGCATGATTCCAACCTGATCAAGCCAAGTTGTCACTGTAATCTGACTCCACAGTGTGCAGGTGTGAGTGGCAGGTGTCGTAACGGTCAATACGAGCGTAAATTTCTTTCAGCCGTCTGTGAATGGTCACGATGGGTAATCGTGTGCGGGTCGCATGTCTGATGGTTGATAACGATGAATCAAGCGCTGTGACAGCTGATCTGACAATCAATCTGTCCTCTCGATCTGCTATGGCCCTAGGTCGACCACTATCATCATGATGCTGAAATCTGCCATCGTCCCCCCATTCTTGCCAGCTTCTTCTAATGCCCACATCAATTAGACTCATATGACGAGCGATTCTCCAATTTGCCTAACCTCCCTCTTTCAATCCAATGATACGACCTCTTTCAAACAATAACAGCTGCTAGTAATGAGCTCGAATCCTGCGGCATGGCATTTGTTGAGTCGTTGAAAGGTATCCTAAATCCCAATGCAACAGAAATTTTGACCATAAGATTCAGAATCGCTTCTTATAGACACCTGCTGAGTGCGCAGTTCCAGTGCGGTGTAACTCCCACTATTCATTCATTGGACACAAAATTGTAATCATTTACATGTTCGGTACAAATGTCTTTATATGCGAAATTTCATTACAATCGGGCAACTCTTCTTGGTGCGTCGTTTTTTTTATTATTATTACAGAGTGTATGCCCACCATCATCAGCCCAAATCTAGATTATTGTCTTGAACTGCATTGAAATTAAATGCATTTGAAAAAGCAAAAAAATAAATAAATAATAACAGTAATAAAAGGTTTCTCTAAGGGTTTATTTTATTTATTTTTTTACTTTGACTTTAACAACCATTTTCAGACATTTTTTTTTCAAAAAATTTATGACTCACATTCGGTGACTAAAATTACCGAAAGAATTAACGAAAAATAGTTTCAACTATCAGCAAAAATTAAATTTTTACAAACCTCTCTTTTGTATTTTATCTGTGTTTTCTGTAAAATTTTTAATTGATTTAAAAGCAGATAATAAGAAAATTTAGTACCGTAAAATCTGGTGTATAACGTGAACTTTAACTCAAAAAACTAAGGTCAAAATTTATGGTATACGCCGGATATAAAATGAGAGCTTTAAGAATTTTAAAAAAGCGGTGAGCACACACACATAGAAAAAAACAGGACTCCTACATATATCGAAATACTGTTTTTTTTAAAAGAAATGATATTCCTTATGAACTTAAAAGGTTGTAGTTCTAGAAGGATATTATTTTTTCTAAGGCGTGGAATAATATTTTCAATATAAATGATTTCAAATCACATAAGAGCACTGCACACGTACATTTCAGGATTCTTCGTAAAACTGGGGCTGCGCGTTATACAACGAATAGACTTACAAATTACAACCTAAAAGTATTGATATGCGTCGTACGGTGGATTTTACGGTACTTTTTTAAGTAAGAAAGTTAAACAAAATAAACAACTCCTTCATTTTGGAGAAAAATATACTCAGTTTTTAAATCGTAAATAAGGATTTGAACCTACTTGATGAGCTGTAAAGTAGAATCATAAGCTTTCTGAAACTTGTAGTTGTTCCGGGGACTATGTTGTTACTAATTCCACCCGATCGAGGCCCGCAATACTCATCATGGCAAAGGGATAGGTGATGCCTGTCGTTAGCCGTAGCTTTGAACACCGTACAGGTGATAATATGATTTGGCTCGTTTCCCCCTCAGTTTTGAGAGAGAACACCCTGGGGTGGACATGGGCCTCCCACCTCTCTTCTCCTTCCACCAACCTCACGAGAGGACTTGCGAGTCGACGACTGTTTATAGTAACCCTATGCCGCGAAGGTACTATACATTTACAAACATCCATGCCTTCTCCGGGATTCGAACCCAAGCCCTACAACACAGCAATCAGCGTCACTAACCATTATACCGGATGAGCGACCTTTCGGGGACTACTCATAAATAAAGCCATATACGCAGGCACATCATTCCTTTAAAAAGGTTTGGTGACCACGGTAATAGAGTAGTCATGGTCGCAAACTTGTGGCCAGCCAGCGTTGTCGAGTCGCGGGTTCTAGAACCACTGAACACCCACCGTTTAGAAGGCTGTGCACTTTAAGATATCCTACTGCGTTCGGAACCGTGATTTTGCAAAAGCGTATAAATGGATAATATTTACGATATATATTTACTTACATTTTCTAATCTATATAAAATTGTTTTAAGAATAGTGTATTACAATAAAAAAAATTATGGTAGTATAATATTTTGACAAAAAAATGAACATAGAATGACCCATTTTTAAAATATACTCCTTTGTGAAAAATGCTTCTATTATAATAATATTTTGCCTGTATATAGCTCAGACCTCTGTACAGAGAGTCAACTAGAATTTTTGAAATATATAACTTGGAAGTAGGTTTATCCATGTTTCACGACAACAGAGGGGAGAAATTTTAAGAAAAAAACGCTGATAATTATTTCAATTGGTTGTAACTGTGAAAAAAAATAATGTGAATTTTCAATATATATATATATATATATATATATATATATATAGTTCAGACTCTCTGGAGAAGTCTTTACTTTATATAAGCAAAATATTATTATTTTAGAAGCATTTTTTATAAAAGGAGAAAATTTTGAAAAGATGTTATTCTAAGATAATTTTTTGCCAGAATATTGTATTTGAATATTTTTTTTTTGGTCAAAATATCCTTAAAACAATTTTATACATGTATTCGAATCTAAGTGACACTAAATATCATGAAAACTATCCATTTATGCATTTTTTTAAAATCTCGGTTCCGAACGTAGTAGGATACCTTAAAAACAGTCGAAGCTCTATTTTCTCTGATTGATGTGATGTCGAAGTTTTGAGAGGAGGTGCTATATAAAACTCGGGTGTCGCCTTCATCTCTTTAACGTGATTCAGAATTACGAGATCTGTTTGTCACAATAAAAGCCTAGTGTAGTTTCAAAGTGCGATGTCAATTAGAATCGAACTAGACTGCGCACTTACGGAGCAATGTGTTTTTAACAAATAGGTATAAATTTAATTCTACTTGAAACAATTTTTTTAGTTTGTTCACTAAGGACTGGAAAGTGAAAAATTAAAAGGGAGATAACAGAGAAAGCCCGCAATATCTGTGTAAGGAACCGCTGCCTGCACCTGGCAACAGGTCGAACGAGAGACGATATAAAGAGGAGGATCTGGCAAGGACGGAAAAAAGAAAATGTCGGAACGGGAGAGAGAGAGAGGGTGGCGAGGAAAAACCGGGGTCGTGAAAAGTATACACGGCTGAACGATGTATCGTAATCTTGTAACATCTCAATATATTCTTTATTTTAAGAAATGTCCCATATAGAAGGTGTGGAATAAACAGTGGGACAAAATCCTGTCTGCTATTATTTTCTTGTCACAATTCGAACACGATCAGAAAAGAACCCACAAGTTTACACCGGTGTCAGAAGTGGTATGCAATGGAGCAGAATTTAAATGAATAAAATATTTCAAATTGATCGGTGTTCGTACTACATAATTGTGAACAAGGTTCTAGTGGGCATTCGCGCGGTTTGAAAGGAAATTTTTAACAAGGAAATAGAATCCTGCAGTGTATTTTCAAGTTGATGACCACGTGGATCCCGGGAAATGCCCTGCAGCAGTTTCAAGTGAAAAAACAAGACCTTCTTCATATGGAGTTTTACCATCACCTGCCGAGTTGGGCTATGAACGAACAGATGTCGTATTTTTCTTCATTTTCTGATGAATGGAGCCGTGATCTGAAAACAACGAAGGAAATCCCAGTAGTGTTCGAGCACAGAAACAGTGTTCATGTCGAGGTAAGTGACTATTGTTCCCCTGAGTTAAAATATTGTGTAAATATTTAAAAGAGTAATGGGATGCAGTCATATTTAATTTTTTAAAAAAAAAATAGAAAAAGCAGATATATCTGGAAAAGAAAATTTCATTGGTTTATTGCAATATTCTATGTTGTTGGATTATTGTGTAGATGAAAGAAGAAAATTGTGTACTTATTTTACCTGGAAATGATAGGGTATCATTTTAAATGTTGTAAAATATGGTATTTAGAGTTCTAGTGTTAAACTATAATTTCTTTTTTATCATCATTCTTTACTGTTTTGAAGTTGTCTCAAAAATTAAAATCTGGGTATAGAAAGTGTTTTGCATAACAATTCAGTTTGCAGAATTTTAAAAAAAAAAGAATTAGATTAATTTATCTTGAAATAATGGTTGCGAAAAATGTATGTTTGAGTGGGTGAAAAATATCCATTAAAAAAATGTATATGTATTTCAAGTAGACTTTCTATTAAAAGGTTGTAAATAAGAGATTTTGTAGGTTATTTATGACTCAGAATGTGGCATGATTTTTTTTTTAATATTAAATTATTGTTTTTCATTTTAAGCAAAAGTTTTGCAATTTGTCAGTTAGTTGATAGTTTAATGCAATCTGAGTTTATTTCCTTTGATCGTAATTTAGATGTATATGCATATTTGGTTTTTTGTTTCCTGCATAAGATTCTTCTTTTAATTAAAAAAAAAAGAAACTAAGAGTAGATTTATGATTTGAGAAATAATTCTATGGTAATGTAGCTAAAGTATGTTGTTAATTGTGTTTTTTTTATTTTGAAAAAGGTTCTGCGTTCTGATTAGTAACAAATAACTCTCTCTGTGTCTCATATAAGTTTTATTGTAAACATATTTCGTATTGTGTTTCTGGAATTTGAGTACTCTTAGAAAAAACGAGTAGAATTTTTCTTGCTTGTTAAATATATAGTACTAGGTCATTTAAGTGTTTGTAGTTAAATTTGTCAGAAGGTAATTTGGCATTAGGTTTAGCTTGATTAAAAATGGCATTTCTCATTAGAAGTAAGAAAATTGACTTAATTCAATTAGCGCTAAACTTAGATGAGTCACCTGATCCGTCTATGTCTAAAATTGTTTTAAGGAATTTAAAAATCTCTAGTAAATATTACAAGGAGGAAGAGGCAAAAGAGAGTTATTGGAAGTTATTACAGCCGAAAGGTTAGAGACAGAACAGCAGCAAAAACTAGAACAACAAGAACAATTATCAATTGAAAAATTACGCTTGGAAATAGAACTATCTAGGAACGCTAATCAGAGTGCTACTCAAAATAATGGTCAAATCTCACGTGTAACATCTTTAGATGAAATAGTTAAAATGGATAGGCTGTTAACTGTAAAGGTACCCAATAAATCAGACGGGTGGGACTATTTTTTTTTCTAGTCTTGAAAAGGCTTTCGCTAGTGAAATGGTTAGCGACGAGTTAAAACCGAAGGTTTTGTTATGCATGTTAGGAGACAAAGTGTCAAACTTATTAGTTAAACTAGGCGAAGAAGAATTAAAAGATTACGAATTTTTAAAAAAGGTTGTGCTCAAGGAGTATGAACCCTCACCCCAAAAATATGTTTAGAAAATTTTAGAAAGGCCAAACGTAACTCTGATGAAACTTTCTCTCAGTTCGCGTCCCGTTTAACATCGATGTGGTTATACTACTGTAAGCGAATGATTTTGAGTCAGTTAATCAACTGATCGTAGCAGATAAAATGTTTGAAATGTTGGATTCTGAGACGGCGACCCATATTGGTGTGCTCCAAGGGGAAGAATGGTACAAACCCAGGGACTTGGGCAAACAATGTGATATATTTTATGCTTCCAAAGGGAAATCCTACGATGAACCTGAGAGAGCTAAATGGAATGATAGTGAAAGGAGAAGTTTTAATGGTAGTTGGGGTAAACAGCCATTTGAGGAGAAAAAGTCAGATAATTTTTCTTCTAGGAAAAACTTTGATAAAGGTCAAGTAACTGAAATTAAAAAATTCGCTTGTTTCACCTGCGGATCAGATAAACATTTTAAGCGGAATTGTCCGAAAAACAAAGGGGTTGATAATAAAAGACTTAATGTGAATAAGGTGTCAACGGAAGGGACAGAATTGGAAGATGGAACGGTCACTGCTAGAGTTGATTTGCTAGGTAAAGTCATTCCTAGGCGGGCTATTGAAGACAAATTAAGTAAATTAGTGAAAACATATATCAGTGTAGATGGGAAATTAGTCCAAGCGTTAGTGGATTCTGGTACGGAAATTACTGTTATGAAGAAAGACTTAGTTCCTGGAATATCGGTTGAAGGAGCTTCCACGATTTATTTGAAAGGTATTTTCGGTCCAGCGGTTAAATGTCCTTTAGTATATGTTCCAATTGGTCTTGCTACCGGTGGCCAGGTTAATGTGGTGCACCAGCAAGTGTTATGTGCTTTGGCAGAAGTTTTGGTAGAAGATGTGTTGCTTCCACCAGATGTTTTGGATATGTTGGGAGGAGCCCAGATTGAAGAGAATTCACTGGCTCAAAGCTCTCAGGACCTGAGGGTTGACTCAGGAAATGTAGATGAAACCGAGGTTTCATTGGGTATTCTGCCAGAGAGAGAAAGCACAGGAGCACATTGAGGATTCTCAAAGGAATATTACTTCATGTCGGAATGAAGTGGGAACATTGGGTACTAAGGATGAGGAGGTGACCGCTGAGATGGATAAAGGAAGCATGGTGGCTGATAGTTTTCGTTCCGAACAGGAGTGCTGTGCCGAGTTAGCATTGGTTTGGAAGCAGGCTAAGGAAGGCAAAGGAAACTACTATGAATTAGATGGATATCTATTTCATAGAGATAAAATACTCGGGGAGAGTATTGGGCAACTGGTAATTCCGAAGTGCAGAAGAACTGAGGTGTTGAAACTAGCGCATACTTCCGTGTTCAGTAGTCACATGGGTCTCAAGAAGACGCTTGAACGAATAAAGTATTCTTTCTTTTGGGAGGGTCTGAGGGACGATGTGAAGAAATTTTGTGAGTCATGTAAAGAATGTTAGCTCACTCGATCGGTTAGGATTAAAGACCGATCATCCAGTACACCTGTGGCAAGGCCTGAATTTCCAATTGAGGTGGGGAATATGGATCTGATAGGTCCAATTGATCCGCCAAGCTTAAAGGGACATAAATATATTTTATGTTGTAGGAAACAGGAGAGTTATTATACGAGGCGATGCATTTGGATGTAAAACTCAGTTTATTCTTTGAGTTCTATCATCTGCTCTCGGAGGGATACGTGCGCTACGAAGGAAGTCTGAGTCCGGAAAAAGAGAGGGAACGAAAGCGCGGGGTCACTTTTGTAGAAAATCTAACGCATGCGCAGATTGCATTAAAGGTGCTTGCGCGAGTAAGCACTGCCCGCAATTGCTCTAGATCCTGCGCACGCACAGATCGTAATGAAAAACTTATGAGGAGTTGATAAACTCTACAGAGTATCCCCCCAGAGAGTATGCGAACGATAAATACATACAGAATACAATTACTGAAATACAACAAATGGTACATTAAACAATATACAAACATTATATACATGGGAAATGGATAATACAGTTTGTAAGGGTTGAAAATTTACATAATGTTAAAATAAATATGAATGAAAATATCATGGTCTACACAATACAATAAAAAAAATGATTTGCGCAAAATACTTAACAAGAATTTGAAAATATGTACATTTAGAAATTGCATTTTATATGAAATGACAGTAGCATAGGTTTCAATAGTAATATACATATGAAATCAAGGTATATGTTGCAGATTATTCACATGTAGAATTATTTAATTATGCATATTAAATGTAAAATGTACTCACTAATTCAACTTTACAATAACAATTGAAATATTACATTATTTCAGCAGCAAGATAAATTCTTGGGGTTGTGAAAGTTAAGAATCAAAAGTTAATCCTAATGTAAACAAACAATTGGGATTCTTACTAAGACCAGAATTAATAACTTGACAGTTTATTATTTAAAATATAAGCAATCAAAATTTACTCAATCACTAGTAATAGACTCATAGAAGGCATAGGAATTAATGGATATTTACAAATACTGGCTGAACACAGGCAATTTCTATATTGTTGACAACACTGAAATACACAAAATGTACACAATATTTCTGACAAGTATTTTAAAGAAGTTGAAAATAACTTGAATTTTCAAGAGTTAACTTCTCGCACACTTACATATAATACACACACAAGGCATAACATTGTTAATACAGAATTATTAGCAGTAAGTATTAGTAGTATCAGTAATAAAGTAATTAATAAATAAAATTTCGTATATATATATATACACGTATAACACTAGTTTAGAATATAAAATTTTCCACTATCAATCACAATGAAAAATAAATCTATCTAATATATACACAATGTTGAATTTCCTTTTGTTTAACACAAGATTTGATACATAAAGTACATTTTCTTTTTAAAGTTTGGAAGAAAGAAAATAATTAGACAAATATTATTATTGATATACCATTTATCAAAAGGTATTTGTAATATTAATTCATATGTGCTATTAATTGTAGTAGTCTGAACTTATATAGTTTTAGATTTGTAAACACAGAAATAAACAATTGAATAAAAATATATATACATACTAAAATGCTTGAAAATACACAATTCACCAATTAATATCTGAAATATAATTATCTTAAGTGTTTGAAATTTATACAAAAGGCAATTTACTGTAAATGTAAATAAAAAAATTACATACATATTATGTTATATACTGTTCCAGATCTTTGGGAAATCTGACATGTCTTCCACTTCTAGTCTTGTTTACAGTTTTCTCATTTGGTTGAGGTTCAACTTTATTTATGTGAGACATAGTTTTGTCTTTTGAATGATGATCAGTTTCATCTGTTTGTTGCTTTGATATTCCAGTAAGAGGAATATCATCGGTGTCATCCCAGACATAAGCTGGTTTTTACACGATCAATGGAAACTGTCTTCCTTTTTCCATTTATGAGGATGGTGAACACTTTGTCTGTTCGACGGATTACTTTATGAGGTCCTGTATAATTTTGCGAGAGTGGTGGCTGGACACTATCAATTCTTAAGAAAACATGTGAACAGCTCTTTAATTTAGTTGGCACAAAAATAGAGCTATTTGAATGAGCAGATGTAGGTGTCGGTTGTAATGCTCTCATTTTCTCACGTAAAAATGATACATAAGTTTGGTTGCAGGTAGTAGTAATCTTGTCTGTGGAGAAAAGATCAGATGGCAATCTGAGAGTAGTTCCATAGACAAGTTCTGCACAAGTAGCATTGATGTCTTTCTTCACAGCAGAACGCATGCCGAGAAGTACAATTGGAATGATTTCGCTCCACTTTGAATTCTCATGTGCTTTGATGGCACTTTTGAGATGGCGATGCAGTCTTTCAACAAGACCATTGGCTTTTGGATGATAGGCACAGCATCGTATTCTATTTTGTGCCGAGAATATTACTCAGCTCTCTGAAAAGGCTTGATTCAAAGTTTGTACCTTGGTCTGTTGTTATAATAGCCGGACAACCAAAACGTGATATCCAAACAGATAACAATGCTCGACATACTGTTTCCGCAGTCATATCAGCAGTTGGGATTACTTCCATCCATCTCGTAAAGCGGTCAACTACTGTCAGGCAGTAACTTTGACCATTGGAAGGTGGAAAGGGACCAATGAAATCAACGTGAATTTGGGAAAATCTGGCATCAGGTAAAGCAAATGTACCGATTGGTGCTTTAGTGTGCCTATAGATCTTGGATCTTTGGCAAGGATGACAAGAGTTAACCCATGTTTTAATATCACGCCTAATATTTGGCCATACAAAACGTGGAATTGCTAATTTGGTAGAGGCAGCAATTCCAGGATGTGAAAGACCATGGAGATGTTGGAAAACAATTTTGCGATAATCCTTGGGAATGAAAGGTCGAAAACGTTGGTGGAAACATCACAAGTAAGAGTAATATCTTCCAAAGGAAAATATTGTTGCTTAAGTGTTAAAGATGTTGAGTTGGTTTCCAGGAGTTGTTTAAGTTCCTCATCTACCAATTGGGCTGCAGCAATGTCCTTGTAATCGAGACAACTTGCTTGGGAAATGGAATCAATTTCGATACGAGATAATGCATCTGCTACCAAATTCCGAGTTCCAGGAACATGTTGTATGTTCGTAGAGAACTGGGAGATAAAATCCAGGTGTCTAAGTTGACGTGGACTACATTTGTCAGCTTTCTGTTGAAAGGCATAAATGAGAGGTTTCTGATCAGTGTAAATCACAAACTCTCTTCCTTCCAACATGTGCCGAAACCTTTTGACCATTGTGTATATGGCCAGGAGTTCTCGGTCGTAAGTAGACCAGTTCTTTTGGGATGCAGATAATTTCATGGATAAGAAAGCAAGTGGTTGCCAGACATTGTCATGAAATTGTGCTAATGCACCACCGACAGCAAAATCTGAAGCATCAACCCAAATGCTAAGAGGTGCATTTGGCATGGGGTGATGTAACAGAGTAGCATGTGCTAGGCTTGCTTCACCAGTTCAAAAGCTGTAGTAGCTTCGTCCGTCCATTCTAGCGCTTCTTCAGGCTTGATTTTGACCTTTCGCTTTGGACGTTTTTTATTTCTGATGCCTTTTAAAAATTTTACTAAAGGTGCAAGGATATGGGCAGCCTGTCTAATGAAACGTCTGTAGTAATTCAGCATTCCAAGAAAACGACGCAATTGAGTGATGGTGGTTGGTTTAGGAAATTTGAAGATTGCTTCTACTCTATCCTCTAAAGGCTTAATTCCAGAACTGCAAACTTGAAAACCAAGGAAATTTAAGGTGGGTACTCCAAAAGTACATTTAGAAGGGTTTATAGAGAGTCCATATTGATCCAACCGTTGAAAAAGCAACCGAAGATGTTGGATATGCTCGGCTTCAGATGATGATGCAACTAAAATGTCATCAATAAAAGCATAAACAAAATTTAATCCCCTTAAAACCTCATCAACAAAGCGTTGAAAAGTAGAGGCAGCATTACAAAGGCCGAATTGCATTCGAGTGCTCTCATACAATCCGAATGGGGTTATTATTGCAGTTTTATGTATATCCTCTTCATTTATAGGAATTTGATGATAGGCTTTAACTAAATCTATGTGTGAAAAATATTTTTGCCATGCAGCTCTGAAGTGAAATCTAAAATGTTTGGAATAGAATATTTATCTTTTTTTTTTTTAGTTTGGGCGTTTAATGCACGATAGTCACCCACTGGCCTCCAATCATTAGAATCTTTTTTAGGTACTATGTGAAGAGGTGATGCGTAATTACTTTTAGATGGTCTAACATGACCTAAATTCAACATGTGCTGGAATTCAGATTTGGCAATTTTTAAACGATCGGGAGCTAAACGTCTTGCCTTAGCAAAAACAGGTGGACCAGATGTCTCGATAAAATGCTTAATATTATGCTTAACCTCTTGTGAGAAAGAAGGCGGTTTGACAATTTCTGGGAATTCTCTCAAAACATCATGAAAAATGCTTTCACCAGAAACGAGTTTAATGGAATGCACTTCAGGAGAAACGAGTTTACAATTTGTACTACTTTTATGCAGTCTCTCGATTTCTTGGAGGATACGATTTTCGCTGGATGAAGCGATGGCGTTTGTCGAAAGTGAAACGGTGGGAGTACTCACTTCAAGGATTCTGTCGGCGACTTCTGCGGCTTTCTCGACGGTTATTGGCGTGATGGATGCCAAGATAGTTTGCACTGCGGTCGGTAGCTGCTGAAGAAAAGTTCCAACATAAGCTCCTCCGGAACGTTGTGCGAAGCTGCACGCCTATTCATTGTCCTGAGGAGTTCTGAAGGCTTCCTGTCTCCTAGCTCTTCGCCGGTTAACAGCTTCCGAATTTCTTGTTGGGACGACTCGCCGGTTCGCTGGATCAGTTGAGCTTTAATGGCGCCGTAGGGATCCGTTTCATCAGGAGTTATTATTAAATCCCTTACAATTGCGGCGGCTTCCGGTGGCAGGTTGGACACAATATAATTAAATTTTGTGAAAGTGTCCGTAATCGCCTTCGGTACTCCGAGGGCAAAAGTTCGTTCGCACGTGGAGAACCAGAGTTGAGGGTCATTAAAATTAAAGGGAGGAATTTTAACTGCAGTTATTTCCGCCATTTCTTCAGTAAAATAAATATTCAAATAAAGGTTGATTTTCGTGAATTGTTCGGGTCACCAATGTAGGAAACAGGAGAGTTATTATACGAGGCGATGCATTTGGATGTAAAACTCAGTTTATTCTTTGAGTTCTATCATCTGCTCTCGGAGGGATACGTGCGCTACGAAGGAAGTCTGAGTCCGGAAAAAGAGAGGGAACGAAAGCGCGGGGTCGCTTTTGTAGAAAATCTAACGCATGCGCAGATTGCATTAAAGGTGCTTGCGCGAGTAAGCACTGCCCGCAATTGCTCTAGATCCTGCGCACGCACAGATCGTAATGAAAAACTTATGAGGAGTTGATAAACTCTACAATGTCTGGTTGATCAGCACACTAGGTGGGGCGAGGCTGTGCCGTTGACTAGTCTCAGTGCGAAGGTAACCTGTGAAGCTTGGTTAAACATATTTTCGAGAACCGAGATTTATCTTTTGTCGAAAAGGGAAGGTTTTGTAGAAAAGAATAGCGCAGCGTCGTGGGTCACGGTACTGGATTTGTGGAAGTGGTATTTCTGTCGTTCTCTCTCGAAGGGGTATGCCGCGTGCGTTATGCCGTTTGACATTTACATGACTAAAAAAGTGAGGTTTAAGATTGAATACACTTCTTATGGATGTATAGGGTCAAGTACACGGGGCGAGTTTACAAGCTACAAGCCGGCTTTTTTACAAGCAGCTCGTAAACTAGCCCAGTGTACTCACCGCACTCGCTTAAAAGCTGCTTTTAAAAAAGCTCTTGAAAAAGTTGACTCTGCCGGCGACTTTACACGCCACTCACCGGCTTTTGAGCGATTTAGATTGTAAACTCGCCCCGTGTACTTGACCCTGAATCAACTAAAACAGTATATTTCCACGTGCCAGCTACTTGGCTACTGAGCGAGTGGAATGTTTAGGTGTACTTGACAACTAGCGCACTCGCCAACTCGCCGGCTTGTAGCTTGTAAACACGCCCCGTGTACTTCAGCCTTAAAGGGTCAAGTACACGGGGCGAGTTTACAAGCTACAAGCCGGCTTTTTTACAAGCAGCTCGTAAACTAGCCCAGTGTACTCACCGCACTCGCTTAAAAGCTGCTTTTAAAAAGCTCTTGAAAAGTTGACTCTGCCGGCGACTTTACACGCCACTCGCCGGCTTTTGAGCGATTTAGATTGTAAACTAGCCAAGTGTACTGACAGTAGCTTGTGGATTGTCCAGAAGCAACGAGTAGAACGGTCTTGAAAATGTCGGAGGAATTAGTTCTATCGGAAGTTTTAGTTCTATCAAAAGTGATTAAAAAAGAGTTAATTAGACGACAAAACGCGAAACGGAAGAAGAGGAAAGTGTGGGTGAAACCGTGGGTAGGAAGACGTACTGAATATGGTGCATCACATACATTACTGAAAGAGCTGAAGAACGAAGACCATACAGCCTATAGAAATATGTTAAGAATTACAGGTGAACAGTTTGATGAGCTACTGGAAATGGTTCGCGGAAAGTTGTCAAAGCAGGACACGACAATGAGAATGGCGATTCCAGTAACCACAAAATTAGAAATAACTTTACGATATTTAGCAACTGGTGATTCGTTTAAATCTTTGGAGTACCTGTTTCGAGTTCCAGAAACAACAATATCCAGGTTCTTACCACATGTACTTACGGAGATTTGTTGCGTGCTCTTCGTCCATTTATTAATAAAAGTGTAAATATTTTATCTTATTTTTATTTTCAAAAGTTGCATGAATGAACATTTTGCCCTTGTATTAAGTAACGTTGGTTTGAAATATAGAAAAGGATGGTAAATATACACTTCTCAATCTCAAAACTTGTATTTAAAAATTTATTTTGAACAAAATGAAATGCTTTTGATACATAATATATTAATTAAATGTTTGCAAACGTATTTATCATTGCTCTTTTAATATGTCCTCTTCCTCGTTTGAAGAACAAACGGACGCTATTGATTGAGGAGATTGCAATGAAGGAAAATTGTCATATTGATGTTGAACTGATTCATTGTCCAATGTGTTTAACTTACAACGAGTGATACAATTTTTGTATCTCCTGCTGTAGCAGGATGGCTGCCCGATTAGGTAGCTGACGCATTTCTGATGCGACATACCTGCCAAACAGGTCATATGGCTTGTCCTCAGTAGATTTGTTTGCTATCTCATCTAATTTTTGGATAGCTTGAGCTATTTCTTTGTCTGGTATACTATCTGATTTTTTTAACCTTTTTTTCGGCTGCTCAGGTGGCTTCATAATTTCAGATGATTGAGAGTGATTTCTCCCCCGATGTCAGGCTCATCTTGGTCAATAGAGTTCCTTCCTCATCTTTTCTGCAATATCAGTTTGGCTTGCATCCTAAAAAAGGACAAAACTACTAATAATTTTATTTAATTTTTATTCATTATTTATAGTCCAGTCAATGACAGTAAAAATACTGTATTACGGTCCCCTCCTTATTTCGTAGTAATTTCGCTGCCCAGATGGGCTCAGTTCGTCGTAACTTCTATAATTCGTAGTAATGTAGGCAAGAACATGCTATAATTCGTACTTGAGTCTCATTTCTACTGTACCTCCTAATGTTTTAGAGTAGCAATGATTTTCATAAAAATTTGTAATTAGCCTCTGAATCAAAATTCCCCAATGTAAAAGCAAACCTTAATATAATACAAATATATAATTAGCTATTACAAAGAAGGAAATTAAAAACCGTCACTGACTGGACTAATACCGTATCAAAAAAGTTGTT
This sequence comes from Trichonephila clavipes, assembly GCA_019973935.1. NCBI lineage: Eukaryota > Metazoa > Arthropoda > Arachnida > Araneae > Nephilidae > Trichonephila > Trichonephila clavipes. Next base: position 60,077 of record BMAU01013830.1, read on the forward strand.
ATAAACTATATTTCATTTTCAGGTACCCACAACTGTTGAAGAGTGGAAAAAAATTGAAAAGGTTTTCCTCCAACGTTGGAATTTCCCTAGATGCTGTGGAGCGATTGATGGTAAACATGTTCTTATTAAAAGACCTGGTTCAGGTTCAGTATACTACAACTATAAGAAAACCTACAGCATCATACTATTTGCTATGGTGGATGCTGATTATTGCTTCACTTACGTTGATGTAGAAGGAAATGGAAGAGCCAATGACAGTGCAGTGTTCAGAAATAGTTCTCTGAACATTGCAATGGAAAATAAAGCAATTGGGTTTCCTGAGGACCATGTTATTATCGGAGATGATGCTTTCCCTCTAAGACCCGATCTTATGAAGCCTTTCAGTAAACATGGATTAAGTAATGAAGAGAAAATTTTCAATTATCGCACATCCCGTGCCAGGAGAGTTTCAGAGAATGCTTTTGGCATACTTGCCTGGCGTTTTCGAGTGTTCTCAAAAGCAATTGAGCTGAAACCCGACACCATCGATAGAGTTATTTTGGCTGCTTGCAGTTTGCATAACTGGTTGCGAAAGACTTCCCCAGGCCACTATATGCCACAAAATGCACTGGACAGAGAAGATTTTAACACAGGAGAAGTAACACCTGGTCAGTGGAGGTTACATGCCAACACCTTACGACCAGTAACCTCACTGGGCAGCAACAATCCAAACAGAACAGCAATACAGATCAGTCAACAGTTCATGAAATATTTCACTGAAGAAAATCCTCTACCCTGGCAATGGGAGAAACTTGGACTAAAAGGCCTTAAAAAAAAAAGAATGTATTTAAAATATTTTTTTGTAATCAAATTTAAAAATAAAATGTAAATACATTTACTTACCAAATTTGATTGACTGCTTCTTGTTGCCAAAAACCTCACTCAGGAAACATGCTTCGTTGAACCAGGTTAGTTTTGGCACATAAACGTCATCTACCCCACATCCACTCTTTTTTACTTTTCTCAATTTTATTTAACTCCGTTCTGTAGGCATCTTTAATGGACTTAATTTTGCCTTAAGTTGCTTATTATCCATTTGCCCCAACAACTGATTTTCTTCCAGTTCAGACATTAGTTGTTTAAACACCGTATCCCTCAACGATTTGTTGCAGTAATTTTTATCTTTAATGTTCCACAATGCCGGAAACTGTTGATACAGTTGTAAAAACAACGAAATGTTATTCGCATTCCACTTCATTTTGTCAACAGGAAACCACTACTAATCAACTAAAACAGTATATTTCCACGTGCCAGCTACTTGGCTACTGAGCGAGTGGAATGTTTATGTGTACTTGACAACTAGCGCACTCGCCGGCTTGTAGCTTGTAAACACGCCCCGTGTACTTCAGCCTTAATTTAACGCGGCTCAGGTTTTAAGAATGTTAGAGCAGTTTGTTGTATCTCGAATAGTCGACATAGACATTCTGATGCAAATTTGGAAAAAGCGTGTAAAACAAATTAGCTTTGTATTAGAATGGGTGAGATGGGTTGGGTCGGAAATCATACCGGCCAAAGGCAAATTAGAGCCGTAGGAAAGTTTTTACTGTGTACTTAATATGGATTTAGTGAACTCATTGAGCATTCACATTCATGAGTTAATGAAATAAACATTGTCTAGATTAAGATAAAAACTGTAATGTATATATTTAGTGTTGTTTTTTTTTTTTGTATAATGTGTTTTCTATGTTTCTGTTTGCAATCCCATTACAGTTTAGATCTTTCTGGGAACATAGTCACTTATTTCAATTGTGTGAACTATTAATATTATTTCATGTGTTTGTTTTAAAGAACTTTGACTAGAACAATCATCAAGACTTTTGACTGTTGCAATTATTGTGTGTTCTGTTTGTGAATTTTCTGTTTCACGGTGTGTGAATTTTCTGCTCCTGGTGTCTGAAATGGTAAAATCAGCCACAAGGGGCAAATTTTACTCTTAGGTGGGGCGTGTAAGGAACCGCTGCCTGAACCTGGCAACAGGTCGAACGAGAGACGATATAAAGAGGAGGATCTGGCAAGGACGGAAAAAAGAAAAGGTCGGAACGGGAGAGAGAGAGAGGGTGGCGAGGAAAAACCGGGGTCGTGAAAAGTATACACGGCTGAACGATGTATCGTAATCTTGTAACATCTCAATATATTCTTTATTTTAAGAAATGTCCCATATAGAAGGTGTGGAATAAACAGTGGGACAAAATCCTGTCTGCTATTATTTTCTTGTCACAATTCGAACACGATCAGAAAAGAACCCACAAGTTTACAATCTGCTCCTTGCTTTAAAAATAGTATTAGTGGATCCAGCTTTTCACAACTTGTGAAAAAGCCCTATTGTTGACATATTCCTTATTGCATTTGTGTTAATTATAATTACATTTACAAGGTGTATCATGTACCCTTTTATTAGTGATATCAGTATAACGCTTTTTTGTGTTAATTTTTAGAATGTATAGGATAATGTTTCATATATATTTCAGGGAAATACATTAGAGAGATAAAACAAGGTAATTAATTGTGAACGATATGTATTATTGACTTAGCTTTTTCAGTGCAAAATATATTGATTAGTTTAAATTATTATTCTTAAAGAGTTGATTAGAAATTCAAGCTTTCTGTTGTTATAATAGGCTTCTCTTAAACTAAATGTTCGAACCCTGTACCACTAAAGACCCGCCGTGTAGGGCAGCGATGCACGTTAAATCTGTCGAGAGCTGAAACGTCCTCCCGTTGGTGTGGTGTGGTAGTTAGGAGAGGGGGTGCCAGCTCAGGTGTCGTCCACGTCACTTGACCATGGTTCAAAATTACGTGGTCCGTCGCCAAAAGCCCTCGTGTAGCTGAACAGTGCGACGTTAATATTCAATCAATCAATAAGCATCTTTTCATTTTCTGTATGCATTAATGCTGTTGTAGCGCCATCTAGTATCGAAATATAAAACGATTTATTATAAACTAAAATAATATGAAAAAACTAATAGATAGTCTGTGTTATTACTCAAAAAAATCTTGTTCAGATATTTGTTTTTAGAAAAAAAATGAAAAATTTTAAGTGATTTCGAAATTACTGAACTTATATAATATAATTACATTTAGTTGCTCAATCTTTTTACGCAAAACTTGCTTTATTTAGATCTATAGTGTCATCTGGCATCAAAATTTTCAACAAATTGGGGATTAGTACTACAATTTATATAAATTTCTGTTATTATTTAATAATAATCTTGTTTAGATGCATATTTTTATTAGAAAAACAGAAATTAGACCTTGTATAAATCAAATATTGATTACCTCTAAGAATATTCATTATAATGTAAGTATGTACACTCATGTCCATAAATTAAGGATAATTCAGAATCACACAGAAATTGAACTCTAAAATAAAAATTTCACCTGTAGAATTATCACACATCTTGAAGAAGAATATGCAAATTACAGGAAACCACCAGATGGCGTGGATAGTACGTCACAATGACGAGAGTGTAAGAGAGGGGTATATAAGGAATGGTGGCAAAGAAGTAAAATTGTTCACAAGCGCTTTAAAAGCCTTTCAGTGCAACAACCGCATAGTTATGGCACAAAGGAAGCATTTGGATGATTTTTACGTGGTAGAATTATTGGACGACTGGAATGTGGACGTACCCAGCTGGAAGTATCCGAGGAACTTGGAATCGCCCAGAGTGTCATCTCCAGGCTTTGGCAATGATTCCAAGATGATGGTAATGTGAGTAGATGTTACAGCACAGGTCGCCCTCGAGTTACAACGCCGAATGAGGACCGATATATATATATATATATATATATATATATATATATATATATATATATTTGGCAGTTACTGCCAAAAGAAACAGACGAAGCATAGTATCAGACCTGTCTCGTCAACTCTCTTCAGCTACCGGTACGACAGTTTCAAGGCAGACCGTGTACAGACTCTTAGGACACATTGATCTATATGCTCGTAGGCCTGTCGGATGTGTTCCACTTACCGCAACTCACTGTCGCTTGCAATTAACCTGGAGTAGAGAGCATGCATTGTGGACACCACAACAGTGGTCTTGTGTGATGTTTTCTCCGACGAGTCCAGGTTTAGTTTGCACTCTGATTCTCGCCGGACTTTAATATGGAGAGCGCCAGGTACCCGTTACCACCAAGAGAACACAATTGAACGACACCGTTACGGTGGTGCAGGGTGGCTCGTTTGGGGAGGAATTATTCCTGGTTCCAGAACTGACCCGCATGTTCAGAGTGTAACGATGACAGGCCACATCTATCGGGATGTCATTCTGGAACAACATGTACATTTGTTTCGGGGCGCCATGGTTGCTGAATTTCTGTTTATGGATGACAACGCCCGTCCTCACCATGCAAGCATTGTAGACGAATGCCTTCAATCGGAGGATACCACCCGTATGGATTGGCCAGCAAACTCACCGGACTTGAATCCAATAGAGCATGTGTAGGATATGCTTGGCCGACGAATTTCAGCCCGTCAACCCCCTCCCACCTGTCTACCGGAACTTCGGAGGGCATTGCTTGATGAGTGGTGTAATATTCTCCAAGATCAGATTGATAATTTGATACTCAGCATGCCTAGGCGTTGTAAGGCCTGTATTGCATCGTCCGGGAGTCATACTCCGTATTAACCATCATACTAACCATGTTATACTGTTTTTTGTAAATAGGTTCTTTTTTGAAATTTGCTCCAGGGAGTAAAAATCGCAATTTTTATTAATTATGTCAAACATATAGCATCTTTTTTGCTCTTTACCTTTTGTTTAATAAATAGACTTAACAAATAAGTCAAATTTGTTTTGATTCTGTCTCTTTCTTTGCCTGAACTTCATTATCCTTAATTTTTGGACATGAGTATATATATACATATATATATAGTACAATAAAATAAAAGTGAAGAATAACTACAACCCACAGTGCTAAAGAAGTAAGAATTTGGAATTCAGCAGACACAACAAATGTAGCTACAAAAAAGTCATTGGACTAAACTGGAGACCTATTATGATTTCTAACGCTGTCGCTGAATTAGGCCAGCGATATATATATATATATATATATATATATATATATATATATATATATATATATATATATATAATGCATTTTTTATACATTAAATTTTATTTCAATCCTAAAAAAATTGTCTTGCAAATTTTGTGCGTATATATATAATTCACTTTTCTACCTACAACTATAATTTCTAAATTATTACATATATGAACTTCTAAGAGCAAGCACCACACGTAGATCTTTTCATTAGCGAAATCTAATTTTTATAACTGGTATTTTAAAATTGATTTAATTTTTAGTTGAAAACTTTTTAAACTAACAGGTTTCTTTTTAATGTAGTAACTTTCTAACAATTTAAACATGAAAATCAAATAGAATTCAAATGATTTCTCTCTTTGTCGTTGATACCAACTTCAGACAAATCTATTGGCCTCCAAAGCCTACTGATCAAGGTCCCGAACACGTGGATGGTGTGTCATAAGTTCGAGCCTTTGAAGAGGCGCCGTGTGGAGAGTGCCGCTACATATTAAACCTGTCAAGGCTCAAATTCCTCCTGTTGGTGATGATTTTAGTTGAGATTTGTTTTCAGCTCAAATCTTATTCCTCATCACTTGATTGTGTTTCAAAATTACGAAGCCCGTCGTCAATAGCCCTCATGCATCTTTGTAGAACAATGTTAATATTACTATCACTCACTCAGAGTGATAGTGGTCCGTTCTCTTTGGAACGGCATGAAACCCGAAATTAAGGGGGTGAATGCTTGCAATCAAATCAAAGGTGTCCAAATCAAATGCTGGTTACATGATAAATCTCATCTTATATACGGAGTATTACGTAAACAGATATAAAAAAGCGTGAACGCTGATTTTAATTACTTTCCGTAAGAAATAAAAAGAGATACATAACAAATGTCGTGATCTGAAAAATATGATTGTGCTAAAGATTCATATGTAAATTAATTTTAGTACAAGTGGATAAGAATTAAAATTTATTCAGAACATTTTTCAAACTGTATAATAAAGGCTATGTTTACATATAAAATAAGTTATGTAAGAAACATTCTCAATGTTTTATATTTTAATTGATCTAAAGATTAAAAATCTTGAAAATTATAAAAAAGTATCTTGTACATTAAAAATTAAACAGAAATATATTTAGAAAAAAAATTGCAGATAATTATAAGAAAATGCCTCTGGTTTAAAAATGAGTAAATTTCTGCTTAAAAATTCTTTGAATTAATTCTTCGGTGCTTTTTCTACTCGTCCTCGTCACTTGATCTAGGTTCAAAATTAAGAGGCGAGTCAGCAGTAGCCATCGTATTAATGGAACGTTGATAAATTATATCAATCAATCAAAGCCAATATTTTTCAAGACTATTCATGGAGTTTTCTGAATATTTGTGAATTTATGTATGCATTCTAAATTCATGCTACGTATAAAATAAGTCGACTCGCACACAAGGCCGGATACTTGGGAGTGCGGCGGATGCTATGCCCGGGATCCTGCGATTGAATGAGCTCCAATATTTGTGAATTTATGTATGCATTCTAAATTCATGCTACGTATAAAATAAGTCGACTCGCACACAAGGCCGGATACTTGGGAGTGCGGCGGATGCTATGCCCCAGGATCCTGCGATTGAATGAGCTCCAATATTTGTGAATTTATGTATGCATTCTAAATTCATGCTACGTATAAAATAAATCGACTCGCACACAAGGCCGGATACTTGGGAGTGTGGCGGATGCTATGCCCCGGGATCCTGCGATTGAATGAGCTCCAATATTTGTGAATTTATGTATGCATTCTAAATTCATGCTGCGTATAAAATAAGTCGACTCGCACACAAGGCCGGATACTTGGGAGTGCGGCGGATGCTATGCCCCGGGATCCTGCGATTGAATGAGCTCCAATATTTGTGAATTTATGTATGCATTCTAAATTCATGCTGCGTATAAAATAAGTCGACTCGCACACAAGGCCGGATACTTGGGAGTGCGGCGGATGCTATGCCCCGGGATCCTGCGATTGAATGAACTCCAATATGATCAAGACACAAATTTTTGTACTCTTATATATTAAAAATTGACAATTTTTGAATCATTCTCAGTATGGCGAAAAGTAAATATTATTGGGATCATTATTTTTGTAAATCTAAGATTGGTCCTAAATTATATATGAGATTTTAATTTTTATTATTTAAATCGTGGAATATCCCGAGGATCCAAATTAAACTGGATGAATTCTTTGATGTAAATAAGGATAATGCATCAGTATCCAAAGCTAAATGTCTCGATTTAATGCAAAAAAATGCCATTTGTTTAATGTTTATTTTAGTATGCTTTGTATGTGTGTGTGCACAACTCTCCTCTAAACTAACTCAACCATAAAACTATTTCAATTCAAACCTATTGAATACGACTTTGCTTTTCATTATCGTTATTTTCTAACAATAATAAATTACCTAAGAAAAACAATAAAAAATAATAAGTATAAATTATGCTTTTGTGTAAAAATCCTGATTTATTGAACGTCCTCCTATTGGTGTGGTGTGGTAGCTAGGAGGGGAGTGCCAGCTCAGGTGTCGTCCACGTCACTTGACCATGGTTCAAAATTACGTGGTCCGTAACCAAAAGCCCTCGTGTAGCTGAACAGTGCGACGTTAATATTCACTCACTCACCCTGATTTATTGATTTTTTAAAAAAAAATATGAGCTTATCTGTTTGAGGCTAAATAGTAAACTTTACCAAAAAAAATTTTGGAGACAGTAACAGTAAAAAAATAATTAGTGTTTTTTATTCAGATTATATTATAAAGTTGATTCAGTAAATGAAAAAAAAAAGTCAATTTGACCAGCTTTTTATTTTACAATTTTAGAGTTCAATTTTTACAATTCAAAAGTTTTTTCAAACTCTTATAAGATGCTCCCTTTTTTAAAATTTGTAAGTCATTTTGAGTGATTTATGTTTCTTAGATTATTGTGAACAAAGTTACTACAGATTTGAAAATCTATTCCTTTTTGTTGATTTTTAATAATTATTTTTCTAGCTAAACCTGGATAAAACACGAAATTTTTTAAAATAGTATTGTAAAATGACTACAACCATAGGATTATAAATGCTTTATTTAACAAGATGAAGGAGGAAATATCTAAAAATATATTAAACAGCAAAGGAGAACGTCTTTCTCCTACGTCTAGAGCTTAGCATCTCTAACGTCCATCTGCGTCATTCCCCGTGTATCCTTTTGTTGGACATTCCTGGCGGGGTGTGACGTCAGTGTGGACTGCTCCACCTTAAGTAACAGGGGGAGGGGTTGTGACATTGCAGATATCCAACCCTACAATAGTAACCTTAGCATTTTTTTAAATAATAACTAGAGATCTCTTAACCCTAAATCCATTCTAACTTTTATAGAAAATACGTTTGAGAATAGGCACAAAAAATTTCTTGGCTCTATCCAGAACAAAAACTAGTATTGTAAAAAAAAAAATTAGGTCAATAAAGAAAAAAAATTTTAGTTACTTTTTATTAAATAGTTACAATTAATATAAATATGTATATACATGTGACAGATTATTGATTGACAAAATATAACGTCGCACATTTTCAGACTGATGTTGGATAATTTTTTTTTCACAATAAAATGATTATGTCAAAATATAAAGCAAAACACACAAACACACCTCCTATCACTACCACACCACACCAACGATTTTCCAATTATTTTTTTTTGAAATCTACAGTAAAAGCATGTACTTTTCATTTTTCTTTCTAAAACTGATGTTGGTTAGAACAATTTTTTTTTCGTTACTATTTATTCATTAATTAAATTTAATTATTCCAATAAAAATAGTACAGTAAATAAAATGATTTTACGATAAAATTATTGTCATCTGGGGTAAAAGTGTGGGGTATAATGTGATCTATATTAACTTCTCATAATTTCGTTCTAGTTCTATTTCGAAATTCTGAATTAGTGTAAAAATTTAATACAAAACACAAAAACACACCACGTTAAAGATTTTATACACACACACACACACAATGACATTAATTTTTTCTCGTAAATCATTTTATTCTTGTAATAAGAATTATTTTTTACTTTTAGTTTGATTAACCATAAAAGCGTTTGTTTTTTAGTTTTTTAAAACTATAATTTATTTTTTTTTTTAGTTCGATCTACAGTAAAAGCATGTACTTTTAGTTTTTTTAACTATCATTTATTCATACACTTTTTTTTAATGGACAATCGCTAAGGACGGCCCACGACCGAAAAAGTTTGCCCATCGGGAGTTAGAACAATTATTTTTTTTTCACATGCACTTTAAAGGTTTTGACGCGTGTGGAAAGTTTTATTTCAAGTCATTTTTCAGAAAGACTGGACAATTTTTTGGCTTCTTATATGATAATGCGTGGCCGAAATTGCTGACGCAAAAAAATAACTTTTTCGCTTTTAGGGTTACGGCTTAATATTTTTAGTCGTCAAACCTGAAAAATGGGATTTGGAAATTGTACATAGAATTAGTCAGGCCAAATCTGGCAATGGCACATGGTATTACTTCTGCTAAATCTCCCGAAAAAATGCCAGTATAATGAATTAATCGCAAACCTGGATTGTCCCATTCCAGACAGCACCGTAATTGTCCTGTTCTGCACAATGGAACAAAAAATGGTATGAAATTAATGTATTGTCATCGGTTTGACAAGTGTGCAAAATTTCGAATTAATCTGATTTTAAAGTAAGTAAAGTATCATGAGTTAAAAGATCAATGGCCGCACGCGCATACAAGTTAAAACTAAAAAGAGTGCCAAAAAGAAATCACGTTCTCAGAAATTAACCCATCCGTGGTGCTGTCGGGGATTCGAACCCATGAACTGTTTGGATTGTCAGAAGTCCAACGCTATCCATTGCGCTACAAGGATATCCCAGCAAGTGATTTTGGGAGGCCATTCTATATATGCTGATGGACTATTATTTTTGTTTGTTACAGCTTTAATAATGTTTGCAAAATTTAATTAATGAATTAATATTTGAAAACTGTATTAAGTGCCATCCACTAAATTTTTTTAAAAAAACGTATTTGAACTTTTTGAACTGATGAGTAGAAAATATTTTTATCAACGATTGAAAATTTGTGTGAACAAGATTTTATATATAGGCCTCATGTCTATATATATATATTTGTGATCCGTCCTTTTGCAATTGTCATAGTGTATATATATTACATATATTACATATATAAACTGCTGGTTGTGAAAATGCAACACCATGAAGGAATCATTAGAATTAAATTGGAATTAATGCACAAAACGACTTGTATTAGTACAAATAAATGACGAAATTTTCAAAGAAAAAAGTATTAAGTGTCCGAAATCAGTATTTGGTGTAGCCATCAAGTGCTGCAATATGTGGTACTATACGACGTGGCATGGAGTCAAACAGATTTTGAATGTCTGCTTGTGGAAGATAATAATTCCATATTAGCATGTACGGGCAAAAAGAAGTTTTTATGCGTCTTTGAAGCTGCAAGGACGCGAATCATAAGGCAAGACGCCGACCAACCAACCCACACGTGCTCAATAAGGCTGACATATCCGGCGAGAATAAGCAGGCCAAGGAAGAAGTTACATGTTTTTGGGCTGAACAGGAAGTCTCGAACAGTCTTTGCAACATGTGGGCGTTCATTTTCCTGCTGAAGGATAGCAGCTCAGGGATGCCATGCTGAAGGGAAGGAACGACTTTCGGGCTGCCAACGAGTTTACGGACGTATCTGTTGCTATTGAGATTACCCCAATTCGTAGCAAATTGGATCGTCATGATACGAAATCGCACCCCCAGCCAATCTCCGGGTGTTAGGCCGCTATATCATTCGATAACGCACTCTGAAAGGCAGCGGCGTTCACCGGCATAACATCTAACACGAATGCGGTCATCGCGTTACACAAATTGAAGCATGATTCATCTGAAATTTACAACTTGGTGCCAATCAGTTTTGCCAGGTTCTGTGCTCATGAGCCCATTGCAGACGCGGCCGTCGATTGTTTGCCGTGAGGGGATTCTGTATAAACGCACACTAGCACACAATCCCACGGTGAAGCAGACGTCGATGAGTTGACAAAGCCGACATTAGTACACCTGTAGCAATAGACCAACGTGCTGCCAACTGCCCTTAGGAAGCTGTACGGTCATTCACCTCCATGCGTAGCAGGTGTCATTCGTCGCGCATCGACGTCAACTTCCCGTCGTCAATGCCAGTTTTTCGAGTTGGTCATCGGTCTACTGCTTCAAACTCGCATCACTGTGGGACGCTATTCCACTACACTCGAGCTCTATTATTGCGAGATAGGAAAATTCTCCTTCTCAAGAGGCCACGATAAAATGCTCCCCGTTCCAACAGCAGTTGTTGGAATTTCTACTTATTTCGTCGGCGAGGTAAGCTTAGATCTCACTAAACGGTCACCACTAACAAATAATCATTAGCTATTTTCCACAACATCCACACTGGCCTATTTATACACTTTCAGCATCAGCTCAAGGGGCGCTGCGCACCTAACGCATGCGTGGTGGCTCTGAAACCTTACTATTTTTAATATACTATAATTGATATTTGCTGCAAAGAACATTTAATTCTGATGATTAATTCATAGTGTTGCATTTTTTACAGTGTATATATATATATATATATATATATATATATATACTGGCCTCAAAAGTTAAGGTACAACATGTTTTTCGAAGCTCACCATAAAAAAATGGCAGCTAATAATAAAATGCATAGTTTACATGAATGATAATAACGAACTTTAAAAACATTAATGCAAAAACGATTGCTACAACTTTTATTTTATAGAAAAGAACGTATATTTATGAGTGAGAGAAAAATATGCAAATATCAAGCTTTCGTACTTTTGTGTGTAAGTTGTGTTTTATTTTCAACAGTTGTTGGCAGAGAGTTTCGGTGACAATAGTCAATAGAGTTTAGAAAATGTCTCAGAGACGTCGTTTGCCCAATTCGTTAAGGGTGGCGGGCAGTTGGATGGATGGAAATGGGATTGTCTCAGGCTGATGCTGCTAGACGTCTCAATGATGTCTCGTAGTGTTGTTCAGCGACTTTGGGATCAATACCAATCCGAAGATTCTGTGTCCAGAAGACCTGTTCCAGGTCGACCACGAGCTACAACACCTGCAGAAGACCGTTTTCTAGCTCTTTCGGCACGAAGGAGAAGAACCACTACTGTGCCGCAGCTCGTTGCAGACCACTTTCAAGCATCAGGAAGAAGAATCTCCGCTACTACGGTGCGAAATCGTCTTCACAATGCAGGTCTGTATGCAAGAAGACCAGTTGTGTGCGTTCCCCTCAACGGACGACAGCGAAGGAACCGCTTATGCTGGGCAAGAGAACATGTTTCTTGGACGCAGCAACAATGGACTTCTGTGCTGTTCACAGACGAGTCCAGATTTACAATGGAGAGTGATTCAGGAGCGTCTACTGATCTGAGGGAACAGCGCACTAGATACCATCAATCCAACACTGTTGAAAGACACAGTGCTATAGGAGGTGGTGGAATCCCTGGTTTGGAGTAGGGATCTCGCTCGGTGGCCACACTGACCTGCATGTGTTCCATGGAGGAACCGTAACTGGTCTTAGATATCGGGATGAGATCCCTTGATCCATATGTCCGCCCATTGCTAAGGCTGCTATTGGTAACGACTTCATTGATGGATGATAATGCACGACCTCACCGAGCTCGGATTGTTGAGGAGTATCTGGAGGATCACGGTTTTGGAACGAATGGAATGGCCAGCTCGATCTCCAGACCTGAATTTGATAGAACATCTTTGGGACTATCTTGGCAGAGAGATTGCTACATTAAATCCTTTTCAAGGTCGTTACATGAGCTGAAACAAGGCTTACTCTGTGTCTGGTCTTCGCTTCCTATTCCGGTGTCCGACAACTTAATAAACAGCATAAATCGATGCCGCCAATGCATTCAAGTTAGGGGTGGACACATTCCTTATTAGAACCCATTTTGTATTGTTTATGCCATTTTACCACATAACACTGTGATGTGCTGTTTTTCTCCAAGAATGGACTTTTCCGCAGAGATTGCTTTTTTTGTTATAAATCGTTTTGCAATACACTTATACAAATTTCTATGACGCATTCAATAAAAACTATTTAATGCATATCCTCCAAATTTTTGTTTCTACATTCATT
>BMAU01013831.1:0-51265 GCA_019973935.1 Trichonephila clavipes
ATTAAAACCATTCAGCTAATTTTAGGTGCCAAACTTATGCATTGAGTCAATTTCTAACATGGCATTTGTGTTTTAGTTCTAAACATTACTTTTCCCAGCTCCACCCCACCCCCCACTTTTTTTCCGAAAATGTTTCCTAAAATACTCTAAGAATGTATTCAGTTCGAACCTAGTGACACTGAAGAGCTCGCCGTATAAAGGAGTTGATGAAGAATAAATCTATCGAAGTTCAAGCTTCCGCCCGATGGTGTGGTGTGAAATTAAAGAGAAGGGGTACCATCCTCGTTACTTGACCAATGTTAAAAATTACGAGGTCCATCCACAATAAACCTAGCTCAGCTTTATTGTGTGACTTAAAAAACTCTCTCTCTCCAGGAATATTTTCAAAAGTATCCCTTGTAAAAATATCATATCAAATTATTCGTAACCTACAGTGGCGTAACGGAGAATAACAGGGCGCCCCTGTAAAGTCAAGTTTTACTTTTAATATTTTATAAATGTGTTAAATACGTATTTGGTGTCAATCAGGTTTTGGGCTTCCTAGAGTCCTGCTCTCCCCATCCCACACGATGTGGAGTTTACGGAGGTGTACGTTACGACACTGGTAAACTAGTTTCTAGTCCACTAACCCGTCCATATTATTATAGAACCAATAGACATTCATGCTATTATAAATAAGACAAATGAAATTTATATTTAAAATTCAAAAATTTTCTAAGCTTCGATTATCCCATTCAGATCTTAGCTACGCCAGTGTTAGTTTTCAGTTTAGTAGGACAATAACTTTTTGTGTCTAAAGTCCTCGGACCAAAATTAGAAACGTTCATTTTTTTAAGTACAGATTTTTTTTTCTGCATACAACTGTGACCCACTCTAGTTCATAAGTGGGACTGAAATTGAACCTATGTCTAAGTAACTGTTGTAATATTTTGAAGGGATTGAAAATATACCCTCAAAACATATTTTATGTATCAAAAAGGCAGAACACATTTAATACCACAGTGCCTCAAACAGTTATAATTCAGTTTGTGCTAATTCAATTCGACAGATAAAATCCATAACCGAAAATTTCATTAACACACATCAGTGACTTTTAGTGTTCCATTATTCAGTTTGTCCAAAATATATTGAAATGTTCACTACACGTAGTATGTTTTAAATGTTGTAATTATACCTTAACCTAATATTTGTATCAAGGATGTTGTATTAGGCAACAGAAAACAAATTTGCATGTTCTAATAATAGATGGCCAAGGACATTGCGTGTAATCAAAATAAATTCAAGATCCTTAGATTTTCATACAGCATCCAACTTCTGGGAAAAACCATTTACCGAACCATTCAGTAAAAATAACTATCCTTCGTTTCCTAAGCCTTTTTGTTTGCCATACAGTAAACCGGTACATAAAATCTGAGGAATTTATTTCTCTCTTTTCATCCTTTTATAGAAAAAAAAACTTCTTGCTTTTTGAGAAGTGCATCATTGATCTAGTGTCAGTATTATTCATTAAAAAACTTTTGATTTCACACGAGTCCTCCTTGGAGTCAAGAGACTTCCGTATAACCCAAATTATGCTTTTTTACTGCATCTGTCACATCTAATTCTAGCCCTCTTTACCAGACAAACACTTCATTTGGGCATTTTTGGCAAATGCAACTCTATACAAGTTTTGCATACTATGCATCTATCAAATTAAGAATCTGATGCTAAATGATGATAAACAAGAATAAATTTTTTAATAACGTTGCGGAAAAAGTGTTTTTGTGGAAATCTATATGGTTCAGGGGTTTTACCGTTGCATATTGCTCTTCTGTAAAAGCGTATGGTAATTCACCTTCGGGGCACTTCCTATGTATAGAGGGAAAATACATTTTTCAATTTATGTTGCCAGAAACATTGTCCTTTACAGCTTTTCTATGAAAATGTTGCATGATATTAAGATATCCGACTACTTTCGGAACCGTGATTTTCAAAAGTGAATAAATGGATAATTTTCATGCTATTTAGTCTATATGCTTAAAATTGTTTTAAGGACATTTTGACAAACAAAATTTATTTCATTACAATATTTTGGCAAAAAATTAACTTAGAATAATATTTCTTCCAAATGTTCTTCCTTTGGTGAAAAATGGTCTCTATTATAATAATATTTTGCCTGTATATAGCTCAGACCTCTTTTCAGAGGCTTAACTAGAATTTTTGAAATATATAACTAAGAAGTGGGTTTATTCATATTTTACGACAACAGAGGGGGAGCAATTTTATATAAGAAAAAAAACCGCCAATAATTATTTCAATGGGTTTTAACTCTGGAAATAGTTTGAATTTTTCAAAAATCATAGTTGAGCCTCGTTACAGAGGTCTGAGCTATATACAGGCAAAATATTTTTATAATAGAACCATTTTTCACTAAAGGAGAACATTTGGAAAAAAAAAGATTATTCTAAGTTAATTTTTGCGAAAATATTATATTTAAATAAATTTTTTTGTCCAAATGTCCTTAAAACAATTGTAAGCGTGTATTCTAATCCAATTGACAATAAATATCATGAAAATTATCCATTTATGCGCTTTTTTAAAATCAAGGGTTCAGAACGTAGTCGGATACCTTTAAAAATATTATGATTCTTTCATCAGTGAAACTTCCCGCTCTTACAAGAGTCACCTTTTTTTCTAATTCCCCACTCTATAACTTTACTGTACAAGCATATGACCTGCCTCATCGCAGTTCATGTTCAAGCCCTCTTCAGTTTTGATGAGATCCATAATTATAATTTTCTACCAAAAATGAAGCTTTTCAGTCCTCATTACTCAGTGTGGAAACAAATCTCATTTGGTCAGTGGCGTAACATAAACCATTTAGACCTCCTGCAAAGTCAAGTTCAAGGCCCCTCCGCGATTCGGGGGTGTATAGTATGCCACTGGTAACTGAGAACATTAGGGGCCCCTGCAAAGTCAGGTTGCGGGCCCCTAACCCAAATACATACTTGATGCATGCCATTCCACATTATCAGGTAGAATGCCTCTCCTTGGCTCCAGATGCGCCAAACGAAATTTCTAATGCACTTTTAGCATGCCGCTTTTTCACCATTTGTAAAACTCCACACTATCGATTTCCATGTCCAGTAACAACACAATTCTGACAGCATTTCAAGGATACTTTTAAAAATCAAGTATAAGTCCACTAAAGATATCAATTATTCCTAATCCTAGATTACATGTACGTTCTCACTTTTGCAAGTGTCATGATATGTGACATACAAAATTTTTCTTTATTTTTTAGAGAATTTTAAATTTATATACAAGTTTCTCTAGCTGCTTGACGTAATATTTCAAGAGCTTTATTCTTTGTTTTATATAATGACAAATTATGCACACACTAGGCAAGCATCTCTATACATTGTTGACATTATCATCACAGATCAAAATTTTTCCGTAACAGCATGGCCGTAGCATTTGGTTAAGATGGCATTTACCAGTTTTATATTTATATGAAGTGGAGAGCTTTTGGGCTTCTCTAAGAAACTCAAGTAAGCATGGCTATAGTTTATAGATTTATTAGTAGAGAATGTGAGTCAGTTAGGTGGAATTAGTGGTAAAATATGAGACAAATGTTAATTCAGATTTTTTCCAAAACCAACATTTTATTTACAGCACATTAACTAACTGAAATTCTATTTTATTGCCATAAAACATTTTGCATTAACCAAGAAATAAATTACAAAATAAATCATCCTTTTTGGCAAATAATAGTTATATGATTAAAATATTAATAGTGTAATAATAATAACTAATAATTATAAATTAATAAATAATAATAATAATTTACACAAATTAATAATTAATTACTAAAATAATAATTAAGTTTATTCAAATATACTTTTAAATATGCGAAAAAAAATATTTTACATTTTAAATTAAATTAGATGCAAAGAAAAAGGTAAGAGCTAAATTTCGTCTACACCTCTTTCCCTAGCAGTGGCAATACTAAATGTAATCTTTCAGATGGTCTGAAATTTATCATGTCTACCAGACAATGTAACTTGTAAATTTTTGTTTTCAGGGTCCACTCTTGATTTTAGACTTTCAGCTTCAGCTTTGATGAAAAATGTCCGTTTTATGCAATCAATAGAAATTCTCTTAATTAAACCATCAACATCATTTTTTTTTTTGGTGTTTAAGGTATCCGACTACGTTCGGAACCGTGATTTTAAAGCGCATAAATGGATATTTTTCATCATATTTAGTGTCAGTCAGATTAGAATACATGCATGACATTGTTTTGAAGACATTTTTGACAAAAAATTTATTTTAAATATAATATTTTGGCAAAAATTTACTTAGAATAATCTTTTTTCCAAATGTTCTCCTTTTGTAAAAAAAATGGTTCTATTAAAATAATATTTTGCCTGTATATAGATCAGACATCTCTACAGAGTCTCAACTAGAGTTGTTGAAAAAAAATTCACAATATTTTTAGAGTTACCACCAATTGAAATAATTATTTGCTTTTTTTTTTCTTAAAATTGCTCTTCTCTGTTGTCGTAAAAATATGAATAAACCCACGTCTAAGTTATATATTTCAAAAATTCTATTTGAGCCTCTGAACAGAGGTCTGAGCTATATACAGGCAAAATATTATTCTAATAGAAGCATTTTTCACAAAGGATAACATTTGGAGAAAAGATTATTCTAAGTTAATCTTTCGCCAAAATATTGTATTTAAAAAATTTTTGTCAAAACATCCTTAAAAGAATTGTATGCATATATTCTAATCTAAGTGACACTAAATACAATGAACACTATCCATTTATGCGCTTTTGAAAATCACTCTTCAGAACGTAGTCGGATACCTTAACGGTATGAAGCCCAAGGCAGGTAAGCTTCAAAGATGATGTAGCTGCATTATTAAAAAATGCAGACATGGAAATAACTAGATAATTTTGAAAAGCCATGAAAACTGTTTTCTTCAACATGCAGTGGTTAGAATCTATTTAAGTTCATGATTTAGAGTTTAGAGATAACGTAGAAATTCTGAATGAATGTTTAATATCATTAGAAGTTAGAACAAATTCCCCGGTAACTTTAGTGTGGTGTACTATACACCAGTTCTTCAAATGTGCAACATAAATCCTGCTTTATAGCAGAGCGAAGACCAAGCAAAACAAATGATAAGTTCTCAATCCAAGTCAATGATGAGAGATAACATCTGATTAAAGCTATAATGACTCGCTAAAAGAGTTCCACCTTTAGAGAGTATCCATGTAATTGTTCTAGTTTGACATCAAGAGCACATTGTGAATAACATTTCCACATAACTGTCTACAACAGCTCAGAAAACATAGCCTAGTAAGAAAAATATAATTTGCCTCCGGTTGAGAGGATATACTACTGTAAAATTACTGATCTTGTTGTAGGCTCAAACTATTGCAGTTTTTTTCATCAATAGTTCGCACGGTTTGAAATCATTTCTGTCATTGTTTCTGGCTATTTTCAAACAACATACACTTGCCTCTGAAAATCTGAGTACAGGCAATCATATAAAAGTGTTTATGCTATATAACTACTACTGAAATGTCACTTCATAAAATCAACATACCACACACACTCAGGGATTCTTCAGAACTTCCTTATTCAAACAACAAAATCCACCTTAACATGAATAAAACAAGAAAGACCATCAAATAATCACCAATCACTCCACCAAAAGTCTGCATACACTTACGAAGTATAACTTTAAAGACATTTACAGAAAAGAGATTGATGTATTACTAAAAGAAAGAACATCATAGATCTTTAAAAAATGGGAAATATTTTAAAACAACTAGTTGAAACTGCTAATAGGAGATATTCATTGATTCAAAAAAATTCATAAACTACCAATCAACTAAAATTTTAATGACCAAGCCAAAATTCGGACGCATGTCTGCAGAGTCACCTCGAGAACTTTGCTTTGTAATACGATCCATAAAAATAAATCCAAAACTATAAGCATTACAAATAGCTAAAAGTGTTACTAAAATATTCCAAAAATATGTGACTTTAACAATTATTCGAACTGAAAAAGGATGACTAACATGGCCCAGTTGCACTCAAGAAGTCATTCATCTTTCAGTGAACAGAATGAGTACAAAAAAAAAAAACCTAAATAGTACACATAATTATTGGAAAAAATGTAATACATTCAATTTAAAGTAATTTTTTGTATTTTCAGCATGAAAAAGTCCAAAATATGCCTGCAAAAATTCCTGCACACATCTTAAGAAAGAGAATCATTTTTGGACAATCAAACATGGAGGAGAGGCATAAAGATTTGGAGGTGCATAGGAAGCTATTGGGGGGTAATCTGGAATTCATTAAATCTACATTCTACATTAAATCAAAATTGAAAATTCGAACTTATTGAAGTAAAATATCAGGGCAAGAGCCGAGAAACTTGTGGTGAGTTTTTTTTTTTTTACTTTCAGCAGAACAAAGATACTAAGCAAATGGCTTACAACGTGAAGTCATGTCTGTTTAACCAACCAAATGTCCCAAACCAAATCCGTAAGCCATTCTAGTCCCTAAACCCAAGCACAATACAGCATTTACTCGAGTGGATAATCTGGAAGCATGTAAAACGTTGAAAAAATGCTCAGATCTGTCATAGTGAAAGAATGAAATAAAAATAACCGCAGAAGAGACAACTAAGTTAGCTGAATCCCTGAAAAATATGTTGAGAGAGGTTACATAAAGAACAGAAAAGCTTCAAAAGCATTAACGTTTAGTTAAAATCCATTATAGTAAAGGTTTTTTCCCAGCGTACGCAGACGTTAGACTGCCATGATTTGTGTCGTTCTCAAGTTATAAATGTTTGTATTATTTTATGTAATAATCAAGTGGCTATTGCTAATACTATTTGAATTTACGACGTTAGAGGAAACAATAAAAAATTGTATTGATTCAGAAAAACTTCATTTAATTAGCGAAGTTTGCATGAATATGAAAGAACAAGTGTAGTTCTTTAAGTCGAAAGACCTTTACGTTTTCGATATTTTGCAAATAAAGATTATAATTTATAACTTTTTCAACAAATATAAAGCCTAAAATGATCTTTAGTGGCTCAAAAGGAACTATCTGCCATAGTAAAATCAAAACAATTTTTTAAACAAAACTCCATAAATAAGTCTGAACGAATTGTTGTCAACAAATAATGTCTAAATAAATCTCAAATAGAGTTAAAACTTTCGTTGTCATCCTAAACTTCATAAACTAATATTTAAAAACAAAATTTAATGAAGCTGTCGATAGTAAAAATAAATTCCAAATGTCCGGGCACCCCCTCGTCTGGGGCCAACCAGTAAATGACAGCAACATGTAAACAAACAAAGGAACGTGACAACGGAGGATGAAATTGAAATTGCCGTATATAACTCAATTAAAATTGCATTTTTTTTCAGCGTTTGATACAGAAGTTTATATTGCATAAAAACAACCAAAAATTTCTTACAATTCAATTTTTTTTTTTTTTTTTTTTGCTATTTTTCACACTTTAGCTACTATCTTTACTGATAGCAACTAAGATAAGCATAATCAGATAAGCATTTTTTATTTATTTATTTACTTTTATTATTCTAAACACTTTAAAAAATCGAAATCAAAATTATTTTTCTATTCAGTATTTTCATTAAATAACTAGAAAATTATTTTAATTTTGGAAAAACAGAAATTAAAATTATTCCGTTTTTAAGACTTTTAATATGTACTACCACAAAAGTATTCGAATCTTTGAGAAAATTGAACAAAAAAAAAAAAAAGATATATCTTAGTATTTACACTGTGTTATATGCAGGAATTTAAAATTTCGAAAAATATTAAATCAAAATGAAAATACACGTAATTAAATGCTAATATATATAATAATTAATAATTAATTAAAATTAATTTATATGATTATTAATTTTTGCTAAATTAATTAATTATTAATATTAAATAAATAATCATATAACTTACAATTTTCCCAAAGTCAGCTACATATAAAATCCTTAAAGAGCACATTGGGATACAAGAACAAAATTTATATTTTATACACGATAAATTTAATTCACATTTATTACAGCTAATTTCTTCAATAAAGATAGTAATCGAAATCAAATTTAAATATTAAAAATAAATATAAACTGAATCTTTTTAATATCGAGAATACATAATCATCGAAAGTAAACAATTGAATAAAGATAAATAAATTCACTATATATACCGTCTAATTTAATTACAAATTTTAAAATTATTAACTGTTTTTGCATTGTAAGTTTTTTTTAATAAATGTAATTTATTAAGTATTTAGCATTTAAAATTCAAAGATAATAAAAATAAATACGTAAAATTTCTTCCATTTTTTCTAAATAAACAATACTACAAAAAACACATGACAAGTTTGAGTAAATTTGTAAGCAAAGTATTTTTATTTAAACAAATCAATAAATATTTTCTATGTATTTATTAATACCTCCCCCTACATCGTGTCTTTGAAAATAAGTTGGTGCATAATATTAAATAATTCAAGAGAATTATTTTTCATATATATCGACATTTAAAGGAACAATTAGAATGGTAAAGTAATGCACTATGTAGAATACTAAGCTGACTTACTTTCTTTTTGCGGTTTAACCCTTCGGAAATCATAATCCAACCTTGGAAGAGGAATGAGATCTTCGAATTTTGTCACATTGATCAAATGGATTACATAATTCCTTTTTAAAATATTCATATAAAATATAACAGTAAATCATTA
Source organism: Trichonephila clavipes (assembly GCA_019973935.1). NCBI lineage: Eukaryota > Metazoa > Arthropoda > Arachnida > Araneae > Nephilidae > Trichonephila > Trichonephila clavipes. The sequence goes on from BMAU01013831.1 coordinate 8,774, forward strand.
CTAACACAGCGGATAGATTTTACTGCTGGTTCGGTAGCAGGTGCGTAGAGCTTGCGGAATGTTAAAATGCTCAAGCAGTTTTTTCAAACTTTCAGGAATCATAGTTGACTATAAAATGTCACACTTTAACTCAATCTGGTACTAAAGAACTAATTTTGAGCATTAGTTCATCCTTTTATAACCTCGGATCAGACCGTTGGTCCCGCCAAAATAAGGTAACGAACACGAACATCAGAATAGCGAATCAAACGGTAAGTTCTTCGCATACTTACACCTGCTGTTCCGATTGTTTTTATTTATTTATTTATTTGTTTATTTAAAATGTTTTGGGTAAATTATAAAAAAAAATTATATAAAGAAAATTAAATTACAATTTAACAGGAACCAAGATTGTTGCGTTAACAGATACAGAAAAATATGCTTTTAATTGAATGTATAAGACCGTACATTGTGAAATTTAGAAATTATAACACAAGCATGTAAAAGAATAATTTTTAATTTCATTAATGTGTAATTTCTAAGAAATTTTTTTTACGTTTTTTTCTTTTTTAAAAAAAAACAATTCAATTGTTCTTTATATTTTTTTAATGTGTTTGTATGTGAAAAATATTTCTAAAATTAATACAACACATTATTAATACATATTAACCAGAAAAAAAGTTAAATAAACTGATGGAAGCAATAACACTATAATTATATGCCTAAAAATTAAAATTAATATTAAAATGAAAAAAAAAAATTTAAAGTACCTATAAATATTCGTCCAGAAAAATATAAAGTAGTGCCGTTATTTAATTTTTAACATTTGAAAGTAACAACAGTTTATGTAAATTACAAAGAAAACTTGTTTTCAGAACTTTGAGCAATTAAAAATTAAAAATTATTTAAGCTTCATGTTTTAAGAGTGCTACTTTTAAACTTTTACGATTTAATATTACCATAATATGATTTTTATGCATTTCCTTTTAATTCACAATCTAAATTGGGTTTTAATTGCTATATGAGAACAGTGTTCTTGTTAAATAAATCAGTGAGGGCATTCTTTTAAGTCGCACTCTCGCAAACGCCAATAGATTCAACCATGGTTATGTGAGGAGGATGGCACCTGATCTGATAACACTTGTTTAAACTTCCACACCCCACCAATGGGATTAATTTGAGGCTCAACAGATAAGATGTGCAGCTGTCCCCTCTACACGACGGGTCTTCAGAAACACAAGGCTGATACTCATGAACTATATCTGACTAATGTTCTGGAAGAGTGATTGAGAGTTATATTAACGTCGCACTATATAGCTACTCTAGGGCTATTGGAGACTTACCCCATGTGTGAGTTTGAACAATGGTTAAGAGAGGACGACGACACCTGAGCTGTTACCCTCTCTCCTATCTTCCTCACCACACCAACGGGATATCTTCAAGAACCAACCGGTTTGACGTGCAGCTACCGCTTCTACACGGTGGGTCTTCAGACACACATGGCAGGTCATGAACTATATCTGACTAATGTTCTAGTGAAGTGATTGAGTTTTATAATGTCGCACTATAAAGCTACTCAAAGGGCTATTGGAGGCTTGCCCCATGAGTTTGAACCCTGGTTAGAAGAGGACGACGACTCCTGAGCTGCTATCCTTTCTCCTATATTCCTCACCACACCAACGGGATATCTTCGAGAACCAACCGGTTTGACGTCCAGCTGCCGCTTCTACATGGTGGGTCTTCAGAGACACATGGCAGGAACTCATGAACTATCTCTGACTAATGTTCTAGTGGAGTGATTAAGAATTATAATGCCGCACTATAAAGCTACTCGAGGGCTACCGGAGGCTTGCCCCGTGAGTTTGAACCCTGGTTAGAGAGGACGACGACTCATGTGATGCTATCCTTTCTCCTACACCAACGGGAAAAATTCGAGGACCAACCGGTTTGACGTGCAGCTAACTCATTTACAGTGGGTCTTCAGAGAAACATGGCAGGAACTCATGAGCTATATCTGACATGCGCAATGTTCTAGTGGAATGATTGAGAATTATAATGCCGCATTTTAAAGCTACTCGAGGGCTAATGGTGAATTCAGTGAGTTTAAACCATGGCCAAAGAGATTGAACGCGTTGCCTGAGCTAAATTCACACCGAGTCCTAACTTCCTCACCCAGCTACAGGAAACTTTGCGAATAATCAATCTGTTGAAGTGCAGCTGCCTTCTCTACGAGGTCGAATCATTCAGAGACACATGGAAGAACTCATGAACTATATCTGACTAAAGTTCTAGTGGAATGATTCACATTATAATGTCACACTATAAAGCTTCAAACTAGGGCTATCAGACTATCCGGAGTTTGAACCGTCCACGAGGAGAACGACGACGCCGCAGATTAACCTACATTGTCTTACAGGCCTCAAGAATCAGGCGGGATTACTTTGACGACCAACTGGTTTGACAGCGGCTTCCCCACGACACAGGTGACTTCAGAGACGACGGCTGAAATTGAAGTATATCTGAATAAGATTCTAGTGGAGTGGTGGTTATATTGCACGACGCCCTAGCTACTAGGGCTATTGGTGATTTACCTCATGAGTTAACGCCTTGCCCATCGGATACGACACCTGAGCTGAACACCCTGGAGAGACTCTACTTCTGCCCTCAACACAACGGGATAACTTTGACAGACAACAGGTTTAACGTGGGGACGAGTACTCTACAGATGAGAGCAGAGGTCAGTTTGAACTATATCTGACTAATGTTCCAGTGGAGTGAGAGCGGGATTTTTTAACCCCGCACTATCATCCCTCGAACATCATTGAAAGGGACAGTGTGCTTAAACTATGTTTGGGGACGACGATACCTGAGCTGGTAGTCGTATCAGACTTCACACTTCACCGCAGGTTCCGTCTTTGAGGACCCATATGATTTAACGAGCAGCTGCCCCTCCATATGGCGGATCTTCAGTGGCACAAGGTTCTGAACTATATCTGACTTATGCTCAGTGGACGACAATGCAGGTATGTCATCGCACAGTAGCTGCCGAACATTTGTTAGAGAGTGAATATGAACGTCATGGAGGAGGATGACACCTGAGCTATTACCCTCTCCCAACTTCCTAACTAGCATGTATGGGATTTTTGAGGACCATATGTTTTGAAGTGCAGCTGCCCCTCTACGGCGGATCTTCAGTGACACAAGGTTCTGAACTATATCTGACTTATGCTCAAGACGAATGGGCAGTATAATAACGTCAACAACTCATTGACAAGCTATTCTCAGGATTATGTTAGACGCTAAATATGAACCATGGACAGCAGTCAGGATGAGATCATATCCCTCTACTCCTAATTTCCTCGCTACACCATCACGGGATTTTTGGCCATATGATTTGCATTGCGCTACCCATGCTACGGCAGGTCTTCAATCACAACGCTGGAAATGAACTTTATCTGACTAATTTCTCATTTAGTGAGGAGTGTTATATAAATTCACATTTAAAGCTACGAATTGGGGGTTATGTTAAATGACTTACCCCGTGAGTTTGGAAAGCTTTTTGTACAGTGGAGGACGACGACACCTGAGCTCGTCCTTACCTTTCTCCTATCTTCCTCACCACACCAACGGGATTTCTTTGAGGAACTACTGGTTTGACAGGCGGCTTCCCCCTCTAAACAGCTTGTCTTCAAAAACACAAGGCTGAAACTCATGAAGTATACATCTGAATAATATTCTAGTGGAGTGAGGGAGAGTTATAACGTCACACTATATAGCTAATCTAGGGTTAATGGTCATTTACCCATGAGTTTAAACCATGGTAAGGGAAGGACGACGACACTTGAGCTGGCATCCATGTCTCCTTTCTTCCTCATAACACCACGGGATTACTTTGAGGACCAACAGGTTTGAACAGCTGCTGCGCTCTACACAGTGGGTCTTCGAGGCACAAGGTCATGAACTATATCTGAATAATGTTCTAGTGGAGTGAGAGTTATATTTAAGTCACACTTTAAAGCTACTCGAGGGTTATTGTTAGACTTACCCGTGAGTTTGAACCCTGATCAGTGGACGACGACGACACCTGAGCTAATACCCTCTCCTAGCTTCCTCGCCACATCAACGGGATTTCTTTTAAAACCAACTGGTTTGACATGCAGCTAACCTCTCTACACGGCGGATCTTCAAAAACAAAAGGCTGAAACTCATGAATTGTATCTGACTAATATTCAGTGGAGTGAGTTAGAGTTATATTACGTCGTCGCGCTTTAAAAGCTACTCGAGGGTTAATGGTGAATTACCCAGTGAGTTTAAACCATGGTCCAAGATGAACGACGACCTGAGCATTAGTATCCTGTCTTCCTAACTTCCTCACTAACACCAACGGAATTACTTTGAGGACCATACTGGTTTGAAATACAGCTACTTCCTCTACACAGCGGGTCTTCAGAGACACAACGTGGAAATGAAATTTAACTGACTAATGTTCTAGTGGAGTGAGTGAGAGTTATATTAACGTTGCATTTAAATCTACTCGAGGGTTATGTGAAGACTTACCCTGTGAGTTTGAACCATGGTCAGTGGAGAACGACGACACCCGAGCTATTACCCTCTCTACCTAACTTCCTCGCCACACCAATAGGATTTCTTTGAGGAACTACTGGTTTGACAGGCAGCTGCCCCCTCTAAACAGCTTGTCTTCAAAGACACAAGGCTGAAACTCATGAATTATATCTGACTAATATTCTAGTGGAGTGAGTTAGAGTTATAACGACGCACACTGTAAAGCTACTCTAAGGTTAATGGTCACTTACCCTGTGAGTTTGAACCATGGTAAGATGAGGACGACGACACCTGAGCTAGTATACTGTCTTCTAACTTCCTCATAACACCAACAGAATTACTTTGAGAGACCAACTGGTTCTTCATGCAGCTGCTTCCTCTACACAGCGGGTCTTTAGAAACACGTCATGAAATTTATCTGACTAATGTTCTAGTGGAGTGTGTGAGAGTTATATTAACGTTGCATCATATATCTACTCGAGGGCTATATTGAAGACTTACCCTGTGAATTTGAACCATGGTCAAAGGAGGGTGACGATCCCTGAGCTAGTACCTCTCTCTCCTAACTTTCACCTTACCACGGGATTACTTTGAGGATCAACCGATTTGAGGTGCAGCTGCAGCTTTTACACGATAGGTCTTCAGAGACACACGGGAGTTCAAAGAATGTGAACCATGGTCAATAATAATGATGTATTGCATGCACCACTTTTTAGCATAAATAACGCTAGATTGCCCAAGAAAGTCTTTTTTTACTGCTTTTTAATTTCAATTAGAAAATCAATGATGTATATAATGACACAATGTCTTAGGCTTTTTTAGAGTATATTTTTTCCAAGTGAAGTAATTTTTTTTATTGTAAATATTTACTAACTTTTTTGTTATATGACTGTAAATAGTATAAAAATGTTAAAAATTTATTTTAAACAAATTTCCTTGCACATTATTTGTTCTTTCACAATGCAGGCATTTTAACTGCTTTTGGGCATTATAGGTATACACGAGGGTCGGGACATAAGTCATAGCATTTATTTTTTTTCTTTTAGATATGTGAACGGATCAAAAACGTATATGTGTCGTGTGAAAGTTCTGCAGCCATAGTGTGTATGCAGAACAGCAGATGGATCTGTGATAGCCAGTAGTAGCGCAGCGAGGGCTGTGAAATCAGTCAGTTGGTGAGTGTCGTGTGAGATGGAAGTAACCTGTTTTGAGCAGCCCGTTTACATCAAAGAAGCCGTTCTCCGAGGGAGAAATGCTATGGAATGTCACAGTGAATTTGATCTGACCCTGTGACTTTGATCTCACTCCCAAGATTAAGAAATCAATACGTGGTAGGCGGTTTGCAACACGAGAGGACGTTGCTAATGCTGTTCGCCAACATGTGACCCGATTCACACATGGTGCAGCAAATGCTGAGGCTGGTGGTATTCAGCGCCTCCCACTTCGTTCACAGCATGTGGTGATAGTAGCAGGAGACAACATTGAGGGTCATTAGGCCCAGGTTTATCATGTCAACTTTATGTGTACTGCGTTGTCAATCTTTTGCACCGTGAAGGCCGTATTGCCTGTATACTACCGTAATAAATTAGTGTATTACGATAATTCAGTGCTATTCATTATCCACAAATGTAGTTAACACCTTGTACTTCCGTCTGTATATTTCACATTTTCAAACCAGGCTGGTATTTTCAAGAAAAAAAAATAGTTGCCATGACTTTTACCCCTACGCTCGTACTAAATTTCAGTCTTTCTAGTGTTAAAGATAATTATACAGAAGTATTCAAAATATTACGATAACCGTAACAAAAAACCAATTAAGTAAAGTTAATTTAGTAAACATGTCAGTCGTTAGTATTATATTCAAGTATCAGAAATGAAAAGTAACGGTACGCACACTTGGTACAGAGAATTGTTTGGTACACAGTTGTCAAAAAAAAGAAATGGGATACTTAATAAATTTCGCAATGTTCATCAAATGGAAGCAAAGTTGTTACCATTGTTAATGGAAAAGGACCAAAGTTGTAACATTAATTTAATTATAAAACTTAATTAACTTCTCTAAAAAGTTTCCCCATTTTTGGTATCTAATTTTTTACCTTAATTTCTTACTGTGATAAATGCCTACACTTAAAATTTCGTAATGCTCCACTTTGAAATATTTGATTTGCAGTAACTTTAGCAATGTGGCTCCACTAATATTAAATGAATGGCTCGCAAACTCTGGATGGGTTAAAAGTTAGGCAAAGTCTCTTTAAAGTTTCTTGCTCCAAACTTTAAATAGTTTAGAAATAAAATGAACAAAGTAATATTAAGAAAAGATATAAATTATTAAATGCAAAAAAAGAGTGAATTGTAATATACAGGAATTTTTAAATATTTGAATCCCTCGTATTATGAAATATTTAAATTTCAATTTCATGCAATACCTTTATAGTTCAGGAAATGCTCGAATTTGAGTTACAAAGGAACATAGAGGAGTTTCAAAGGGTTTTGTACGTTAATAAACTCCAATTATCAATCGGATAATAGGAGTTTATAAACTGGTTATATGTGTGGTATTTACCTCTTTTTTGTGTTGTTGTTGTGACTAATGCCACCTGCCTGGCGTAGTCAGATTGAGGCCCGCGAAATTCATCGCGGCTAAGTACTAGAATTTTTACGCCTGTCGTTAGCCTTAGCTTTGAGCACCATGCAGGTGACAGTGCGATTTTGCTCGGTTCCACCCCAATTTAGAGGGAGAAAACCCTGGAGGTGGTCAGGGGCTTCCCACCTCAATTCCCCTTACACCAACCACCCGAGAGGACTTGCTCCTGGACGGTTATTTAGAGTACCCCCATGCCGCAAAGGCACTATATATTTACAAATATCCATGTCTTCTCCGGGATTCAACCCCAATCCCTACGGCATCGCAGTCAGCGTCACAAACCACTATACCGCTTGGGCGGCCGCTTTCTAATTCCACTGATTATGTGGAATTAAAAGGAGGAGAAAATATTATATGAACGTGTTGGCGCAGTTTTTTAGTTCATGGACTCTAACAGTGTTTCCTAAACTTCGATTAAAGTATGACCAGATTCGAATGAAATTAGATAAAAAGCTATTTATGACTAATTTTGCAAAAACAATTGGATTCTGTAGTAGAAAAATTTCTTTTTAGAAGTAATTAACCATGCAAGTTAATTAACATCACAATTTAGTTCCCTTTGATTAACTGAAGACATTATTAGTGATTTTAGTCCACTGCACTGAAAATTGGAAATGTTATTAAAGCTTTTCTTTCCCGCACGTATATGATTGTATATAATGTAATTATATTGTTGTCAGTTCATAAATTACCAAGATTTTGTCTAATGTATTTTAAAATATTTAATAAATTGAATTTATAAAAATTTTTACTTAGCATGCTTTAGGCGTTTCACAAGACCTAGTTTCAGGTGTTTTGTCCATTTTTCTGTAAAACTATAAGTATCAACATATAAACTTCATTCAATTAGCAAGCATGTTTGAATGGACATATTAAGACATGGGCCTCGGCATTGAGGTGCCTCGTTTCGTTCTTGGCTTTGTCTCAATAAGATCATAATCCAAATAATATTTTAGTTATTCCTTAGTTTTTCAAATGTTATTCCTTGGCATATTCTGCGAAAACGGGGGGTTGTGCAATATGTCAACTGGTAACAGTAGCAAGACTACATTTTTATGTCCTCTCTTTGTTTAGGTCAAGGTCTACAACCATACATAACCATTACTCATTTATTCGAAAGGGGATAGTCGAGTCAGTTAGTGAGATTGTGAGTTATGCACATTTATTTGTTATGGTTTACCGTTTGTACGAGTATTTGTATATTTGTCTACTTAAAATATATTGTTAAAAGTAGTTGATTTAATGACATAATTAGTGATTTTGCGAATTTAAAACTTAGAAAAGGCATTTTCATATAAAACTTATTGTTATTATATATTGATTTTGTTGAACTTTGTGCATATATATACAACACATTCCATAATAGGTCCTACTTTTGCACAGAGACCCACGACCTCCAGAAGTCGTCAGATATCATTGCATGTTTGTGTTTAAACTCGCACAATTGTGATTTCTAATTTTAAGTTATTTATTTTGGAAGGAACTAAAAATGCATTAGATTTGAAATTTGTTATAATTGACAAATTAGAAAAGTGTTTTAGTCTTTTGTACAGTATATTTAATATTGATATCTATCTTGAGTTAGACCAAGTAGACACATAAAAATATATATCTTATATTTATTATAAGATAACAATTAAATGTATGTTTGATAAAAATTGGTTTTGAAATAATATTTTAAAGATATCCAATTCTTTTTTAATAGCATTTTTTTCTAATATATATATATCTATACATATATATATATATATATGTATGTATATTTTCCTACAATATAGTACTAGTAGTTCCATAAAATTAATGTGATTGCCAAAGAAGTATATTTACATATCATAGTACAGTTAGAAGTCTCTAAAGTCAGATTTGTCAATATTTTATTCGGTAAAGTATAATGAATGGAAAAATTCTAAAACGATTATGTTAAGCTGGAGTTGCTATGAAAGTCATTGGAAGTGGTTTTATCTTACACATATTTCTCGAAAGGCCTTTAAAATTCGTTTACTACTTGACATCTTTTAAGAACTAAAGTTACGGATAATATATGAAATAGTTATTTATATGGTATGTCTATAAGAAAGAATAGTTTTGTGAAATGGGGTAAAATTCCCATATTTTGTTCTCCCCCACTGTATCATGGAAGAAGTCACCAAAAAGTTTATTGATGTTTTATTTACAGCCTAAATCGTTCTTGAATAAAGTTTTTCTTGAAAACACTTTCAAAATCTAATAACAGTGCTCATACACACAGAAGCTCCATGAAAATATTTGTCCAATTTATTTAATAGTTTCAATGCCTATCTTTTTTTTATCATAGGTTTAAACACTCTACATAATTTAGTAAAATATCGAGTAACCCGAAATAGGAGAAATTGATTTTTTTAGGATGAACTCAGAAGTAATACATTTTCCACAAATTTTTCGAAAAAATTAACTACAAATTTCACATAAAATGAGAAAAAAAGCGTGTTTTTTAAAAATATTTAAATTCTTAAAATTATCTCTCTCTCTCTCTCTCTCTCTCTATATATATATATATATATTTAATCATCCTCTATCAACAATGTCGCAAAATAACAAACTATTAAAAAATCCATTCTCAACAAAAAAATATTCATTCTCCTATGTTCATTTTGATGGAGCTTGATTAAAATATACATAAATTTGCGTTTTAACAATACTCTTCAACTTCCTAACGGATTGTTGCGATGGAGGTATAAATAACAAACAGACTTCCGATTGAACCATCCGTAAGGCAGTATCTTATGTTTGTTAAATATTTATGTATGTAATTGTAATTGAAAGACACAAAAATTCTGTAACTTATATTTGAAATCATTTATATATATATATATATATATATATATATATATATATATATATATATATATATATATATATATAGTCTAATTCTGTACAAACAAGAGATAAACATTCATCAATCACATTCGAAAAAAAAACACATAGACAGTAGAAAGATCATACAATAAAGGACACGTGAGCAGCCGAGATTAAAAATTATAAAATGGATGCTGCTGTATTATAAACATTGCTGACTTAGGACAGCTAATATATATAAAAAAATTTATATAAAAGTATATATAAAAGTGGGGTTTATATAAATATATATATACATATATATATATATAGATAGATAGATAGATAGATAAAAGAATACCATGTTTGCTTGGGAGCTTAACACCGAGGGTTACGCATTACACTGACCTCTTGACCGGAACATGTGCTCATGAACTTCAGGCCCCAAGGTCGCGTATACTGATTTGAGCATAATAGGCCCTGGTCCTCATGGACTGTTGCGCCCCTGAGTTAAGTTATATATATATATATATATATATATATATATATATATATATATATATATATATATATATATATATATATATGTATTATATATATATGTATGTATGTATGTATGTATGTATGTATGCATGTATGTATGTATGTATGTATATCGCTTGTTTTTTTATTTTATTTTATTAAACTATATACATTACCTTAAGTTTCGGCGTATAAAGCGCCCGTATACATTCGAGCTGCAGTTTTTAAATGTTAGATATATCTCCCGTATAATACTCACGCTCTTTTTAGGAAGCAACCTTAAATGTACGTGCGCAATGCCCTTATATTTTGAAGACATTTACTTGAAGTAATATTTCAAACTTTAAAAAGAAATAGTGTACTTCTAGAACTACAACCCTTAAGTTCATAAAATATGTCCTTTCTTATAAATAAATAGTACCCCGATCTCTATCTAAGATCACTATCTTTATGTGTATCTCTTTATTGTTTAAGCTCTCATTTTCATACCCTGCGTATAACGCACACCCATACATTTCGATATTTTTGCGTGTATTAAAAGTGCCTATTATACGCCGTATTTTACGTTATATATATATGTATATAATATTTAATGGGAGCGACTTTTTAGGGTTTCCATGCTAACCTAGAGGCTATGGTACGGAATTCGTGACCAACGTGTTACGGGTTTGATTGTTGGTGCCTCTGAAGAACCGCCGTGTAGAGGAGACAGAAGCACTAGATTTTGATAGGTTCAAAATCCTTCCGTCGGCATGATGTGGTAGCTTGGAGAGGAGGTACCAGCTCAAGTAGTGTGATTGCTCTAGACCGAAACTCAAAAGTACAAGACTCATCTCCAATATCCCCCATGTTGCCTTATAATAAAACATTAATATAACTCTCACTCACTCCCGTCATCATCGTAATACGTCGACTAAGTAAATGAGTGATTGATATCCAGTTACAAAATTTATGTGATTTTTAGAATTCTGACAAAAGATTTCCTTTCAGTATTAATAAATTCTTGAAGAAAATTAGAATTTCTAAAGAATTAGACTCATTAGTTTTCATATTTTGGAATACTTTGATTAGTAAAGTTAAGTTCAAAAACAACCCTTAAGACGTTGAATTAATTGCATCATCTGCTTTTCATTTGAAATTTGAAATCGAACTTTTATGATTGATCCGTAAATACTTATTTATAGGAAAACATTTGTACTATTTTTAAAGTATTAATTAAAAACATTATTTAAATTTGAGTTAAACATATGGAAAATTCGTTTTGTAAACTATTGAATAGTTTTCTCATGATATCATTGGAAACACGACGGTATTTTAAACACTTGAGGTGCTAAGTGCTTTTCAAATCTACGTTGGAAAAAAATTAACATCTAAAAAAAAGTATATTGACTTGAAAATTTGTGTACTGTTATATTAATGACATAAAATTGACTCATACTGTTAGAATTTAATAAAAGAGGCGTGGCAACGTTCATAGGAAAATCAATTTGAAAGAGTTGTTTTGTTATATTTCAGGATAAATAAAAAAAATAATAATATGAATCCCACAAGAGAGCATTAATATAATTTTCGCTAACAAAGTTTTTTTTACTTAAAAAAAGCACATTTAAAAATAATATAAGGGTATAAGTAGTAATAATTATATGTATGTATAAATTGTGAAAAATTAATTACCTTCCAATTGATGATGTAATTGATACCTAGTGAAAATTGATACCTATAAGTGAAAATTGATACCTAGTATTTTAATTAGAAACTTCAGACTTAACACTGAACTGTCGAGTTATGCCAGTTTTTATTTTACTATCAACCTTGCCTCTTGACTCTAGAAAACTGGTAAAATTTATATGTACTTTTTTTTTAAAAAAAAATTCGAAACAAATCGATCGAAAACAGGTCAAATAATGTCTCCACGTAGGATTATTAGGGTATCATACATCTGTACAGAAGCAACTTAATAAATAACGTTGCAAATATAGTATTTATTTTAAAAAATATTCATACATATATTTGTACCAAAGAATATCTCCACTCCTTTTTTAAATACTTAGAAAAAGTTTACCATTTCTTAGTTTACTCTACATGTTTCAGATTCAATTCAGATATTCTTTTATATGTTGACCTATCCTTTTTCACATCTTGGTACTGAAATCGTTTTTCTGCTGCTTAGACCATATCACTCGACGAAGTTCTTGTTGAAACAAGCAGGAATTTGCTTCGCAGTATTCTAGGAAAATTGAGAATTGGGGAACAATGTCCAAAATTCTCACGAGACAGTCCTTCGAATATGAAATCTGATGTTTGAATTTCCATGCGAATAAATTCGCAATTTTCGGCTAAATTCCTTTCTAAACTTCGATACAAAAGTTGAAATTTGTTATAATTTATGTGTGTTACCTATATAGACGCATTTTATTGTGTATTTTGAGCAAAATTTACATTCAATAGATTAAATAAATATATTTTATCCAAACACACAAATTAAATATTTCTTCAGAATAATATTTATATTTAATTCATTGAATCGCATTTCTTATAATACATTTCATGAAATATGTATTTACAAAAAACTATTGAATTATTTTTTACTATTGCAGACCCTGACTTCTATTGACTAATTTTCATTTGTTCTCTCCCCCAACTTGTTTTGTGAAAACTAATGTTTAATCATCAGCCAGATCATATTTAGATGACCGCGTACTTGTAGACGGTGTTGTCATGCCAAGGTTTCAAAACTTAATGCCGCTGAAGACCCGCCGTGCAAGGGATGATGCCCGTTAACTGTCAAGTTATTTTGATGATTTAGGTTCATAAATTGTGAAAATTTTTATTGCAAGAAGTCAAACGCTTAGTATATAATAAAATATACTTAGTAGTTAAAAAATGATATTTTGAATTACTTGCATAAAAAATACTTAGTAGTTAAAAAATGATATTTTGAATTACTTGCATAAAAAGTTGTCGGTTTTATAGTAACTGCATATTCGCTTCAAGTGGCTACCATACAGCGGGGCAGAGTTTTATGGTTCTCTTCTAGTACAGCATTATTTTTAAAAAAAAATATTATAAATGAATACCTATTAGTAGTTCAATATTGAAGTTGAGCGTAGTAAATAAAACTGGAAACACTTTTCCAAGCTCACACCAACTTCGAAATTATTACACCAGAATCGTGTTTCCTTATCTTTTTTTACCATTTGCATCTTTTTTTTTTATCAACAAACTTTGCAATGACTTGCAAGCTAGTATTTCGCAGGAGTAGGAAGAATATGAGATATAAAATGTTTTTCAGTAAGAAGAGCAGAATTATATCTACTGTAGGTGGTCTGACAAGATTATTTTGTCCTGAAGTTGTATCCTCATATTTATGTAAAAGCTCTTCTATAACTTAAATTCGAAATTCTAAAACTGTAAGACGTTTCAACTACTTTTTATAGAGCAAAAATGGGTTCCAGAGTTCCTTGTCTAATAAATGTAAATAAATCTTTTTATAATACTTTTTCTGTCATTTTCGGATTGTCGGATGAATGGAAATTTTCTGATCACAGCGATCTACACCACTCATAGTAAATTACCCAAAAAATTACCCCATTTTATCTCGGACGTGACATTTTGGAGCACTAGTGCCCTGCCGAAGATAATCTAGGGCATGACATTTTGGAGCACTATTGCCATTCCCGAGGAAATAATACCGTGCATGCCAGTTAAAAGGTTAACTGTTGAAATTCAGAGTCCTTCCATTGGCGCGGTGTGGAAATTTAGGAGAGGGTACCAGCTCAGGTTTCATCTTCATCACTTGCCGTGGATCAAAATTATATGGTCTGTCTCTTAAAGCCCTCGAGTTGTTTAAAAGAGCGACTTAAAATCGAATAAAAAACACTGTTTTTTCCAATTTAGATCAAATTCGTAAGAAGAGGTGCATGAGAAGTTTTTCTCTCTAACTTTACTCAGTGTTTAGATACAGAATGTGTACAAAATTTTCAAAAAATTTAGAAAAATCATTTCTAAAACAAATAAAACATATTATTATACGTTCATATGACAGTTAATATTAGATTATGCTTTTATATATATATATATATATATATATATATATATATATATATATATATATATATATATATATATATATATATATATATATATATATATATATATTTCTTAACGGAATTAGAATTTTTAGTTTAAAAGCGTTTTTTTTTTAATTTTTTACTTAATGTGAAACCATTCAAGTAAAGAAAACACGTAATGTATAAATTACTTTGTGGAAGTCAAATTTTTGACTATCAAGCAATAAGACTAATTATTCATTTCGATGTAAACGACGAAATCCCACTAAATTCGATTTCGATTGTGATTTTGTCGTCTCTAGCATATCAAAAACACTCGGCAAAGTATTTTAAATTTTTGTACACCGAATATAACTTGATATTAAGGAAAATTTTAATTTTGAGCAGTTCATTTGCTTTTATAAATGTTAATAAAAACAGCATAAAATGTATGAACATCCTTTCCATCTATTTTCCTTAAAAAGTTTCATTCACGGACTCGTGATTGGCGGATCATGAGTTCGAGCCTAGTGCCGCAGAAGATCAGCCGCGTAGACGAGCAACTGCATGTTAAATCTGTCGAGGTTCAAACGTCCTACCATTGGTATGGTATGGAAGTTAGATGATGGGGTAACAGCTCAGGTAATTGTCCTCTTGTCTTGACCGTTATTCAAAATTACAATTCCTTCTCCAATAGCCCTCGTGCAGCTTTATAGAGCCATGTTAACCCAGGAAAACAGTCGAGAGGGATACAGTGTCACCCCAGGCTCACAAAATCTGTAATTCTGGGAAAACAGTTTGTTTGTTACCAATTATCTCAGTGCTTCTCAAACTTTCAATATTGGCGCGCGACCCAATATTCAATCATAATTGTCATCGCGTCCCCCCTTCATGCAATACCAATGTATTGATTCAATAATACTATACGTTGGTGCTACAACTACAATACGACTTAAACCTCTTAAGTGCCCCCGACGTATTTAAACGTCTCGCTCAGCCAAGGCAATAATTGACCCGGGCGTATATGTACGTATTTCCGAAGTACGATATTTTCTGTGCTCTGCTATCCTTGAAATTATTGCGAAGGCTTTGGAATGTAATAAAAATAACTTGACAGCGTTGGCGAAGGATTTACTCATTTCAGAGTATTTGCCTATTTATTCCTCCCCCGCCCTTATATCACTCACACGTGCCTACATGGAAACGGCGGCGTTGTGGAGCGAATCACGTAACTTTTGATCGGCAGTTAAGGTATCCGACTACTTGCGACAACTTTTTTTGAAAAAGGAAATATGGAGATCTTTTGTGATTTTTTATATTTATATAGTATATTTTAAGGAAAAAATCTAAAATTGGTAAAATAAAATAAAATTATTATTATTAAAATGGGAAAAACTAGTAAAAATGTACGAAAAATTACATAAACGGGGCCCGCTCTCTACAAAGATTTTATGAACAAATTCTCAATTTTTCAATTTTGATGTGTTACTTTGTTATTCCTGTTTGAAGTGATCTTCACGATAAGAAATATTTTAATTTTTACAAAAACTAGAGCACTTTATCTAAGTCATTATACGAAATTGCTTAAAAAAATTGACTATATTCACATAAAGAGCTTCAAATTTTGAAATAAAACAGTCATTGATAAATCTGAAGATCAAAACACTTCTACTGTTATGCAGAACATAAGCAAAAAATTTCAGCTAATTATTTTCAAAACTTTTTGAGCAATCGCGGTCCCGTTTGAGTTTTTCGAAAAAAACACGTTTCGCGTAAAACGCATTTCAAAGTTTGACATCTTGTGTAAAGTTATGGCATTTGCTTTTACTAAAACGCTTGTAGTTTTTGTTCTAGTGGAGGGAAAATAAAGTACTTGGTATTGTTATTAAGTTAATAAAATGGTCTATAAAAAAAAATCATAAAAATTTTGCCAATTTTTGAAAAAAATCATGGTTTTTAGGGTAGTCGGATACCTTAAGGGACTAATTATCAAGATAAGTATTAGTTTGTGTATATCTTATGTATGGCAAGCCCTTGGGTCACTGGTAATTATTGAGAGAACTTGTTCTTAACTTAGAACTGTTAAATTAATCATAAATCATGTGTGCAGTACTTATACATTTATAAGTGTATTATATCAGTGTAAATGTCTATTTTATTTTTTTATTATGTCAGAGTATGTATTTTGTTTCTTTATTTTCAGTAAATTCGTAGTTTTTTAAAATAATCTTTTGTTTTCGACTTTTCAATGTGCTAGCGTCTCCCTCGTAGTTATCACACACCCCAAGGGGGCACGCCCCATAGTTTGAGAAACGTTGAATTACCTTGTCAGAGAGTATCCTCTTATATGAGAGTTTTCATGGGAACAAAAACGTATTTTCCACATATATCTCTTATTTTTACAGTCTTAAGGTACCAGGAGTGACTGAGTTCCCCACGTGTCCACTTTTTTTCCAAAATATTTTATATGCGCAGGCTACATTTTCCCCCTGTGAACGACTTGATGGTTTTAATAGCTTTTTTGTGATTCATTATGGTTTATAAATGTAAATGAACAGAATTTTAAAAATGAAATAAGCATCTGCAAGCTCTGTTGGAGGAAGTTGAAACTGATCAAGCAAGAGAAAAACTTAAAGAATAATGGTCATCAACCATGATAGCGAAAGCAAATTTCAGAAAAGGGATGAACATGAAGCGTTTGAGTTGAAAGGAAAATGTTCAAATGCTATCCGAAAAACTCCATCAAGAAAAATATAAAACCAAAATTGTACTACAAAAACACACTGGGTCCTGTCGAAAAGACATAAGCAAGAAGCTCAACATCCTATTTGTCGATTATCTAAGTACAGTAAAATGACAAGAACTTGAACAAAATATGATAATTTTGCCTGTGCAAATATCATTTCTGTAATGCTAGCGAAACGTAACTGTAATTTGTGTTCTTTATCTAAATCAAGCACATTTGAAAAATTTTAGTTCAGTTTGATTAGATTATATCTCAAATTATCAAAGAAAAATTGAAAAGTCCTTAAAAATAAATAAGTATACTTCGTCTTAATTACATTATTCATTGGAATTACGATTTTATTATCTTTTACAATAAAAATAATTAAAAAAAAGGATTGTTGTTAATACCGTTCTCGTGCCTTCTCTCGGGTTAATATAACCCTCTCTCCTTAAAAATTATTTATTTCAATCTTGATACGAATTACCACCCCCGCCTTCTGCTGATAAACTATTTATTCCCGTAGTAGACTAATTATACTTATTAAAGTACATTACTATCAGAAAATGCAGAATGTGTATTACTTATAAATGAGAATTAACCCAGAAGACTGGGTGATTAAAATATGAAAATATTGAAATTTTCATATATGTCTCCTGTGTCCATTATACATTGATATATCTTTAAGAATTAATAACGATATATTACTTAATATTTTGAAAAGTGTCACGTTTTATGGCAAACATAACTGCTTAGTAACGGATAATTAAGTATTCTTGTTCACAAAACTTGACTCTCTTTAACATTTAATGATCTGTAGTTTGAGACCTTAGTTACTTTCTGATCCATCCAATATTCATTTAAGAACATTATTTCTGGTTAATACTTGGTTCCATTATTTTCGAACCTGATTTAGTCTCACAATTATCTCACGAGTTTAAAACTTTAATAAAACTCTTTTGCCTCCAATATTTGCTCTTAGTATGACATTTTTACAAGATGCTACGATAATTTCCCGATATTTCTAGAACCAAGATTTCTAAATATAGAACATTTTGTACACGTAGTATACTTTTTTCTCTTTATTACCTTTTTTGGCGCCTGTTTAATGTAAGTAGTGGATTTTTCTTTTTCCCATAATTCTTCCTTACCTTATAAAACATTCATTAAAGGAATTTCGACTCAAGAGGAAAGGAAATATAACCGGAGTAATGAATCTTTTGAAATAGGAGTAAAAATTTGTCACATAATGAAAATTGAAATGAAGCGTATGATTACAAAACTGCAAGTTATATTAAAACGCGGTCAGGTTCTGACGCAGAATATGAACTAATTGAAATTCATCCGAAATTCAGACACAGAGCAAGAATTAATTGAAATTGAAAGTAACAAATGCTGTGATATTTCTAATGACAATCATTGCTTGGAGCAAACTGGTAAAATAAATTTAATTATACAGAATCTCTCTTCTATATAAAATACAGTTTAAATAATTTATGCAGTAGTAATATTTTTAAAGCAAAAATATTTAAAGAACTATGAATTGCTCATTAGAAGATAACGTACTTTTTTTCTTAAAATTTAATCTTTTTGAATAAGTGAGTAAATATTAACGTCGCACTGAGCAGCTACACGAGAGCTTTTGGCGACGGACCACGTAATTCTGAACCATGGTCAAGTGAAGAGGTCGACACCTGAGCTGTAAACCCCTTCTCCTAACTACAACACCACACCAACGTGAGGAAGGGGTTTAGCTCTCGACAGATTTAAGGTGACTGCCGACCTTCGGACCCAAATTTTTTTATAAAAACAAATTTTTGAAGCAAATTGAGCGCTTTAGAAAAAAGAAAAAGAAAAAAATATGTAAATACTTAAAAATTTTTAAATAAATATTGTACTTTTAGTAAAATTGGTAGTTTTCAAGGAACTTTTACCAAATTTTTACTAAAACGGGTAACACTGTATGAAAATTTCTAATACAATTATCCTGATTTTCTTTATACAAAACTTACATATTATGGTGCTCTTCAAAATGAGCCAAAATCTATAAGAAATATTAAAAAACGAAAAAATTACAGGCAATTATACATAATATGAAAATTTGGATATTTTTAAAGTTTTTCTTTATAAAAACTACCCTAAATAAAAAAATATTTAACATACAACAAAACTTATGGTCCACTTTATGAAAAATAATATTATAAACATTCCCACAAAATTTCAAAACGTTCACAGGCTTCGTTCTTAAGATATCATGCATCTGGTAAAGAGTTTCCTTCGAATACATAATGTTCAGAAAAACTCATTTAAAGTTTTATCTTACTGTCCTTTTGCATAGAGTGTGATGTTTGTTTGTTTTTTAAATCACTATAATTTTATTTCTATTTCACGTAAAGGAAAAAGAAAAACTGTTTTGGAAAGAAAAAATTTTCAAAAATAAGATTTTGAAATTAAAAAAAATGTCTTACGTAGACGAAAAACGGCCATTTTTTTTAATGTAGGCAGTCACCTTAACGTGCATAGCTGCCCTACACGGCGGGACTTATGTGGTACAGGGCTCAAACTCATGACATGCCGGCCATCATTCGATGCCTTGACCACTGGGCTACCGCAGCCTCCTTTAACCTCTTTGAGAATTCACAGCATAAAAAACTAATACAAGAATGTTATTATTCATTCACTTGTAATACTCTTAGTCTTTATTTGATTTATATTATACAATAGAATAATGCACTCGAATGTTGGCAATAACCCAGGATCAATTTCAAAGAAGACAGGAAAATTAATGTCTTTTTTTGGTTTCTTTGTTTTAATTAGCTTCATACTAACACTTCTCTTTAGAATTAAGAATTTTCTAACCACAAAGATATACAAAGGAAACAATTCCGTTTAGAAAAAAAAACAATAGGATTCAATGGACAAAAATTTATCGAAAAATCAAATAAAATTTTTAGCCCAAATTTTTCTTTATAATTTTCTATAACTAAGCAAAATTTGAAAGCTTGAAGTAGAAAAAAAAATCAAAGTTATGATAATTTTTATTCGTTTTTATTCACATCGCAACGGCAGAAAAAAGCTTTAAACCTATTTATCTCTCTCTCTCTCTCTCTCTCTCACACACACAGAGAAAGAAAAAATAACTCATTTATCTGCATTTAAAAATTCAAAGGTTTTTGAGTTTTTTAATTTTATCGCTTTTAATTTTTTTTAACCTACTGTTAATAGTACGTGTAACAAAAGTTGTTATGCATTTTTAAATCAAACCAATATTTATTTTTATTAAAAAAAATAAATGAATTTGAAATTTACACATTTTCCAATGAATTATCAATAAGCATTCAGAAAAAATATATTATTTTAAGTGTATCAATCACACTAGCCATTACCCGCCCGCTTCACTAGATATTTCATCATTACATAATGTTGTATGAATACTACACAAAACATATATATATATATATATATATATATATATATATATATATATATATATATATGTATATATATATATATATATTTATTTATATATATACTATATACACTGCTGGAAAATTGCTAAGGACGGATAACACTATCATCCATAGACAACCACAAAATGAAAGGAAGCAAAATGTGGAAAATTAGAAAAAGTGCGGGATATTAGTAAGAAGAAGTATGAGTATGCAATTTTTTTTTCCACGTCTGTTCATCACGTGATAGCGTTCATAAGAGCTTTAAAGGTTTTGACGCGTGTGGACAGTTGTTGTTTCAAGTCATAGTTTTACAGGAAAGATTTAATAGACGAACTTAAAATTTTTGGCATGTCTTCCCGACATCACATAGATGATTTTATGCGTGGCCGATTTATTGGAAAGATCGAAGAAGGGCGAAAAATAACAGATGGTTGCCAGGGAGTTCGACATCGCTCACTGCGTTGTTTCACGGCTGTGGAAGTCATTTAAAACTACCGGAATGTGTAGTAGACGGCACGAGGGAGGTCGTGTTAGAAGTACGACGGCTGCAGATGACAGATATATCGTCCTATCAGCAAAAAGGAACAGGCGCACCACAGCTCAGCAGGTGGCAAATCAGTTTCTTGCTGCCTCAGGAAAGCAGATCTCCCGAAAAACTGTTGCCAGACGTTTGAGGGGAGGAGGACTATACGCACGCAGACCTTTTGTGTGTGTCCCATTGACCAGACAGCACCGTACTGCCCGTTTGCAATGGTGTTGTGAACATCACAATTGGACTGAAAAGAACTGGACATGCGTACTATTCTCAGATGAGAGTAGGTTCAGTCTGTCATCGGATTGTAGACGCCAACTGATCTGGCGCGAGAGTGGTACTGCTTATCGTCCATAAAATATCCAGGAAAAGGACCGATATCCGACATGCAGTATGATCGTGTAGGCCAGCATCAGGATCAATGGCCGCACGCGCTTACATGTGGATGCGAATGGGACTATGACGGGTCAACGATACATTAATGAAGTTCTACTTCCTCATGTTCATCTTTTCCGTGGTGCTGTCGGTGATAAATTTGTTTTTATGGACGACAACGCAACATGTCATCGAACAGTCGCTGTTCAGGATTGTCTAGACAGCGAGGGTATTCAACGTCTCGTATGGCCAGCGCGTTCTCTAGATCTAAACCACATTGAAAATGTGTGGGATGCTTTGGGGAGGCAAGTTTCTGGTCGAAACTATATTTCGACAAACAAGAACACCCTCATCCGTGCACTCACAGAGGAATGGTATAAATTGCCTCAACAGCTGCTGGAAAATGTTGTGCAAAGTATGGTACGACGTGTGGAATGTTGCATCACACTCCACGGTGGACATATCCCGTACTGATACCTTTCTTTAAGGTGCCTGCTGACTTGTAGATGCATTGTTCCATTTCTCCGTACGCAGATCAAATGAACATTTTTTTTTCAGATGTTTCACAACTTTTGTACTTTCCAGAACAATAAATATTCTTTATTCTAATGTCTGAACAGTGTGGCAACTATATTTTATCCTACTAGGCCTCATGTCTCGCTTAATGTTATGCTACATAGCAATTTGTGATCCATCCTTAGCAATTGTCCAGCAGTGTATATGTATATATACATATATATATATATATATATATAGTATAATAAAATAAAAGTGAAGAAGTACTAGAACCTACAGTGCTAAAGAAGGAAGAAATTGGAATTCACCAGACACAACAAATGTAGATACAAAAAAGTCTTTGGACTAAACTGAAGACCTATTATGATTTCTAAAGCTGCCACTGAATTAGGCCAGCAATTTAGGGTTAGCAATACTGTATGGATCCGACCTTCCCCATTCAGCAGAAATTTTCGACGTAATAGGAATATATATATATATATATATATATATATATATATATATGTATGTATATATATATGTATATGTATATATATATGTATATATATATGTATATATATGTATATATATATATATATGTATATATAAAAATTCCATTAAAACCATTCAGCTAATTTTAGGTGCCAAACTTATGCATTGAGTCAATTTCTAACATGGCATTTGTGTTTTAGTTCTAAACATTACTTTTCCCAGCTCCACCCCACCCCCCACTTTTTTTCCGAAAATGTTTCCTAAAATACTCTAAGAATGTATTCAGTTCAAACCTAGTGACACTGAAGAGCCGCCGTATAAAGGAGTTGATGAAGAATAAATCTATCGAAGTTCAAGCTTCCGCCCGATGGTGTGGTGTGAAATTAAAGAGAAGGGGTACCATCCTCGTTACTTGACCAATGTTAAAAATTACGAGGTCCATCCACAATAAACCTAGCTCAGCTTTATTGTGTGACTTAAAAAACTCTCTCTCTCCAGGAATATTTTCAAAAGTATCCCTTGTAAAAATATCATATCAAATTATTCGTAACCTACAGTGGCGTAACGGAGAATAACAGGGCGCCCCTGTAAAGTCAAGTTTTACTTTTAATATTTTATAAATGTGTTAAATACGTATTTGGTGTCAATCAGGTTTTGGGCTTCCTAGAGTCCTGCTCTCCCCATCCCACACGATGTGGAGTTTACGGAGGTGTACGTTACGACACTGGTAAACTAGTTTCTAGTCCACTAACCCGTCCATATTATTATAGAACCAATAGACATTCATGCTATTATAAATAAGACAAATGAAATTTATATTTAAAATTCAAAAAATTTTCTAAGCTTCGATTATCCCATTCAGATCTAGCTACGCCAGTGTTAGTTTTCAGTTTAGTAGGACAATAACTTTTTTGTGTCTAAAGTCCTCGGACCAAAATTAGAAACGTTCATTTTTTTTAAGTACAGATTTTTTTTTCTGTATACAACTGTGACCCACTCTAGTTCATAAGTGGGACTGAAATTGAACCTATGTCTAAGTAACTGTTGTAATATTTTGAAGGGATTGAAAATATACCCCTCAAAACATATTTATGTATCAAAAAGGCAGAACACATTTAATACCACAGTGCCTCAAACAGTTATAATTCAGTTTGTGCTAATTCAATTCGACAGAAAAATCCATAACCGAAAATTTCATTAACACACATCAGTGACCTTTAGTGTTCCATTATTTAGTTTGTCCAAAATATATTGAAATGTTCACTACACGTAGTATGTTTTAAATGTTGTAATTATACCTTAACCTAATATTTGTATCAAGGATGTTGTATTAGGCAATAGAAAACAAATTTGCATGTTCTAATAATAGATGGCCAAGGACATTGCGTGTAATCAAAATAAATTCAAGATCCTTGACTTTCATACAGCATCCAACTTCTGGGAAAAACCATTTACCGAACCATTCAGTAAAAATAACTATCATTCGTTTCCTAAGCCTTTTTGTTTGTCATACAGTAAACCGGTACATAAAATCTGAGGAATTTATTCCTCTCTTTTCATCCTTTTATAGAAAAAAAATTCTTGCTTTTTGAGAAGTGCATCTTTGATCTAGTGTCATTATTATTCATTAAAAAACTTTTGATTTCACAAGAGTCCTCCTTGGAGTCAAGAGACTTCGTATAACCCAAATTATGCTTTTTTACTGCATCTGTCACATCTAATTCTAGCCCTCTTTACCAGACAAACTCTTCATTTGGGCATTTTTGGCAAATGCAACTCTATACAAGTTTTGCATACTATGCATCTATCAAATTAAGAATCTGATGCTAAATGATGATAAACAAGAATAATTTTTTTAATAACGTTGCGGAAAAAGTGTTTTTGTGGAAATCTATATGGTTCAGGGGTTTTACCGTTGCATATTGCTCTTCTGTAAAAGCGCTATGGTAATTCACCTTCGGGGCACTTCCTATGTATAGAGGAAAATACATTTTTCAATTTATGTTGCCAGAAACATTGTCCTTTACAGCTTTTCTATGAAAATGTTGCATGATATTAAGATATCCGACTACTTTCGGAACCGTGATTTTCAAAAGTGAATAAATGGATAATTTTCATGCTATTTAGTCTATATGCTTAAAATTGTTTTAAGGACATTTTGACAAACAAAATTTATTTTATTACAATATTTTCGCAAAAAATTAACTTAGAATAATATTTCTTCCAAATGTTCTCCTTTTGTGAAAAATGGTTCTATTATAAAAATATTTTGCCTGTATATAGCTCAGACCTCTTTTCAGAGGCTTAACTAGAATTTTTGAAATATATAACTAAGAAGTGGGTTTATTCATATTTTACGACAACAGAGGGGAGCAATTTTATATAAGAAAAAAAACCGCCAATAATTATTTCAATGGGTTTTAACTCTGAAAATAGTTTGAATTTTTCAAAAATCATAGTTGAGCCTCGTTACAGTGGTCTGAGCTATATACAGGCAAAATATTTTTATAATAGAACCATTTTTCACAAAAGGAGAACATTTGGAAAAAAAGATTATTCTAAGTTAATTTTTTGCGAAAATATTATATTTAAATAAATTTTTTTTGTCCAAATGTCCTTAAAACAATTGTAAGCGTGTATTCTAATCCAATTGACAATAAATATCATGAAAATTATCCATTTATGCGCTTTTTTTAAAATCAAGGGTTCAGAACGTAGTCGGATACCTTAAAAAATATTATGATACTTTCATCAGTGAAACTTCCCCGCTCTTACAAGAGTCACCTTTTTTTTTCTAATTCCCCACTCTATAACTTTACTGTACAAGCATATGACCTGCCTCATCGCAGTTCATTTCAAGCCCTCTTCAGTTTTGATGAGATCCATAATTATAATTTTCTACCAAAAATGAAGCTTTTCAGTCCTCATTACTCAGTGTGGAAAAAAAATCTCATTTGGTCAGTGGCGTAACATAAACCATTTAGACCTCCTGCAAAGTCAAGTTCAAGGCCCCTCCGCGATTCGGGGGGTGTATAGTATGCCACTGGTAACTGAGAACATTAGGGGCCCCTGCAAAGTCAGGTTGCGGGCCCCTAACCCAAATACATACTTGATGCATGCCATGCTTTGCCCCCCCCCGCAATGCAGGGGTGCATGTTACGCCACTGCATTTGGCATTCACTAATTGATCCCTTCCACATTATCAGGGTAGCATGCCTCTCCTTGGCTCCAGATGTTCCATCGAAATTTCTAATGCACTTTTTAGCATGCCCTTTTTTCACCATTTGTAAAACTCCACACTATCGATTTCCATGTCCAGTAACCACACAATTCTGACAGCATTTCAAGGATACTTTAAAATCAGGGATAAGTCCACTAAAGATATCAATTATTCCTAATCCTAGATTACATGTACGTTCTCACTTTTGCAAGTGTCATGATATGAGACATACAAAATTTTTCTTTATTTTTCAGAGAATTTTAAATTTATATACAAGTTTCTCTAGCTGCTTGACGTAATATTTCAAGAGCTTTATTATTTGTTTTATATAATGACAAATTATGCACACACTAGGTAAGCATCTCTATACATTGTTGACATCTTCAGCACAGTTCAAAATTTTTCCGTAACAGCATGGCCGTAGCATTTGGTTAAGATGTCATTTACCAGTTTTATATTTATATGAAGTGAGCTTTTGGGCTTCTCTCAGAAACTCAAGTAAGCATGGCTATAGCTTTGTAGATTTATTAGTAGAGAATGTGAGTCAGTTAGGTGGAATTAGCGGTAAATATGAGACAAATATTAATTCAGAATTTTTTCCAAAACCAACATTTTATTTACAGCTAATTAACTAACTGAAATTCTACTCTAATGCCATAAAACATTTTGCATTAACCAAGAAATAAATTACAAAATAAATCCCCTGCTAAAAAAATATTTTTTGCAAATAAGAATTATATTATTAAAATACTAATACATACACACAAATTAATAATTTATTACTAAAATAATAATTAGGCTTATTCAAATATACTTTTAAATATGCGAAAAATGTTTTACATTTTAAATTAAATTAGTTGCAAAGAAAAAAGGTAAGAGCTAAATTTCGTCTACACACTCTTTCCCTAGCAGTGGCAATACTAAATGTAATCTTTCAGATGGTCTGGAAATTTATCATGTCTACCAGACAATGTAACTTGTAAATTTTTGTTTTCAGGTTCCACTCTTGATTTTAGACTTTCAGCTTCAGCTTTGATGAAAAATGTCCGTTTTATGCAATCAATAGAAATTCTCTTAATTAAACCATCAGCATCATTTTTTTTCTTTTTGGTGTTTAAGGTATCCGACTACGTTCGGAAGCGTGATTTTAAAAAAGCGCATAAATGGATATTATTCATCATATTTAGTGTCAATCAGATTAGAATACATGCATGACATTGTTTTAAAGACATTTTGACAAAAAAATTTATTTAAATATAATATTTTGGCAAAAAATTAACTTAGAATGATCTTTTTTTCCAAATGTTCTCCTTTTGTGAAAAATTGTTCTATTAAAATAATATTTTGCCTGTATATAGATCAGACATCTCTACAGAGTCTCAACTAGAGTTGTTGAAAAATTCACAATCTTTTTAGAGTAACCAACAATTGAAATAATTATTTGCGTTTTTTTCTTAAAATTGCTCTTCTCTGTTGTCGTAAAATATGAATAAACCCACGTCTAAGTCATATATTTCCAAAATTCTAGTTGAGCCTCTGAACAGAGGTCTGAGCTATATACAGGCAAAATATTATTCTAATAGAAGCATTTTTCACAAAAGGATAACATTTGGAAAAAAGTTTATTCTAAGTTAATCTTTCGCCAAAATATTGTATTTAAATAAATTTTTTTTGTCAAAATATCCTTAAAAGAATTGTATGCATATATTCTAATCTAAGTGACACTAAATACCATGAACACTATCCATTTATGCGCTTTTGAAAATCACTCTTCCGAACGTAGTCGGATACCTTAACGGTATGAAGCCCAAGGCAGGTAAGCTTCAAAGATGATGTAGCTGCATTATTAAAAATGAAGACATGGAATTAACTGGATAATTTTGAAAAGCCATGAAAACTGTTTCCTTCCATATGCAGTGGTTAGAATCTATTTAAGTTCATGATTTAGAGTTTAGAGATAACGTAGAAATTCTGAATGCATGTTTAATTTCATTAGAAGTTAGAAAAAATTCCCCCGGTAACTTTAGTGTGGTGTACTATACACCAGTTCTTCAAATGTGCAACCTAAATCCTGCTTTATAGCAGAGCGAAGACCAAGCAAAACAAATGATAAGTTCTCAACCCAAGTCAATGATGAGAGATAACATCTGATTAAAGCTATAATGACTCGCTAAAAAGTTCCACCTTTACAGAATATCCCATGTAATTGTTCTAGTTTGACATCAAGAGCACATTGTGAATAACACTTCCACATAACTGTCTACATCATCTCAGAAAACATAGCCTAGTGAGAAAAATATAATTTGCCTCCGGTTGAGAGGATATACTACTGTAAAATTACTGATCTTGTTGTAGGCTCAAACTATTGCAGTTTTTTTCATCAATAGTTCGCACGGTTTGAAATCATTTCTGTCATTGTTTCTGGCTATTTTCAAACAACATACACTTGCCTCTGAAAATCTGAGTACAGGCAATCATATAAAGTGTTTATGCTATAACTACTATTGAAATCTCGCTTCATATATAAAATCAACATACCACACACACTCAGGGATTCTTCAGAACTTCCTTATTCAAGCAACAAAATCCACCTTAACATGAATAAAACAAGAAAGACCATCAAATAATCACCAATCACTCCCACCAAAAGTCTGCATACACTTACGAAGTATAACTTTTAAAGACATTTACAGAAAAGAGATTGATGTATTACTAAAAGAAAGAACATCATAGATCTGTAAAAAATGGGAAATATTTTAAAACAACTAGTTGAAACTGCTAATAGGAGATATTCATTGATTCAAAAAAAATTCATAAACTACCAATCAACTAAAATTTTAATGACCAAGCCAAAATTCGGACGCATGTCTGCAGTGTCACCTCGAGAAATTTGCTTTGTAATACGATCTATAAAAATAAGTCCAAAACTATAAGCATTACAAATAGCTAAAAGTGTTACTAAAATATTTCAAAAATATGTAACTTTAACAATTATTCGAACTGAAAAAGGATGACTAATATGGCCCAGTTGCACTCAAGAAGTCATTCATCTTTCGAGTGAACAGAATGATTGCCAAAAAAAAACCTAAATAGTACACATAATTATTGGAAAAATGAAATACATTCAATTTACAGTAATTTTTGTATTTTCAGCATGAAAAAAGTCCAAATTATGCCTGCGAAAATTCCTGCACACATCTTAAGAAAGAGAATCATTTTTGGACAATCAAACATGGAGGAGGAGGCATAAAGATTTGGAGGTGCATAGGAAGCTATTGGGGGGTAATCTGGAATTCATTAAATCTACATTCTACATTAAATCAAAATTGAAAATTCGAACTTATTGAAGTAAAATATCAGGGCAAGAGCCGAGAAACTTGTGGTGAGTTTTTTTTTTTTTTTTTACTTTCAGCAGAACAAAGATACTAAGCAAATGGCTTACAACGTGAAGTCATGGCTGTTTAACCAACCAAATGTCCCAAACCAAATCCGTAAGCCATTCTAGTCCCTAAACCCAAGCACAATACAGCATTTACTCGAGTGGATAATCTGGAAGCATGTAAAACGTTGAAAAAAATGCTCAGATCTGTCATAGTGAAAGAATGAAATAAAATAACCGCAGAAGAGACAACTAAGTTAGCTGAATCCCTGAAAAATATGTTGAGAGAGGTTACATAAAGAACAGAAAAGCTTCAAAAGCATTAACGTTTAGTTAAAATCCATTATAGTAAAGATTTTTTTTCCCAGCGTACGCAGACGTTAGACTGCCATGATTTGTGTCGTTCTCAAGTTATAAATGTTTGTATTATTTTATGTAATAATCAAGTGGCTATTGCTAATACTATTTGAATTTACGACGTTAGAGGAAACAATAAAAAATTGTATTGATTCAGAAAAACTTCATTTAATTAGCGAAGTTTGCATGAATATGAAAGAACAAGTGTAGTTCTTTAAGTCGAAAGACCTTTACGTTTTCGATATTTTGCAAATAAAGATTATAATTTATAACTTTTTTCAACAAATATAAAGCCTAAAATGATCTTTAGTGGCTCAAAAGAAACTATCTGCCATAGTAAAATCAAAACAATTTTTTAAACAAAACTCCATAAATAAGTCTAAACGAATTGTCAACAAATAATGTCTAAATAAATCTCAAATAGAGTTAAAACTTTTCGTTGTCATCCTAAACTTCATAAACTAATATTTAAAAACAAAATTTAATGAAGTTGTCGATAGAAAAAATAAATTCCAAATGTCCGGGCACCCCCTCGTCTGGGGCCAACCAGTAAATGACAGCAACATGTAAACAAACAAAGGAACGTGACAACGGAGGATGAAATTGAAATTGCCGTATATAACTCAATTAAAATTGCATTTTTTTCAGCGTTTGATACAGAAGTTTATATTGCATAAAAACAACCAAAAATTTCTTACAATTTTTTTTTTTTTTTTGCTATTTTTTCACACTTTAGCTACTATCTTTACTGATAGCAACTAAGATAAACATAATCAGATAAGCATTTTTTATTTATTTATTTACTTTTATTATTCTAAACACTTTAAAAAATCGAAATCAAAATTATTTTTCTATTCAGTATTTTCATTAAATAACTAGAAAATTATTTTAATTTTGGAAAAACAGAAATTAAAATTATTCCGTTTTTAAGACTTTTAATATGTACTACCACAAAAGTATTCGAATCTTTGAGAAATTGAACAAAAAAAAAGATCTATCTTAGTATTTACACTGTGTTATGCAGGAATTTAAAATTTCGAAAAAATATTAAATCAAAATGAAAATACACGTAATTAAATGCTAATATATATAATAATTTAATAATTAATTAAAATTAATTAATATGATTATTAATTTTTGCTAAATTAATTAATTATTAATTTTAAATAAATAATCATATAACTTACAATTTTCCCAAAGTCAGCTACATATAAAATCATAAGAGCACATTGGGATACAAGAACAAAATTTATATTTTATACACGATAAATTTAATTCACATTTATTACAGCTAATTTCTTCAATAAAGATAGTAATCGAAATCAAATTTAAATATTAAAAATAAATATAAACTGAATCCTTTTTAATATCGAGAATACATAATCATCGAAAGTAAACAATTGAATAAAGATAAATAAATTCACTATATATATACCGTCTAATTTAATTACAAATTTTAAAAAATTATTAACTGTTTGCATTGTAAGTTTTTTTTTAATAAATGTAATTTATTAAGTATTTAGCATTTAAAATTCTAAAAAATAAAAATAAATACGTAAAATTTCTTCATTTTTTCTAAATAAACAATACCTGAAAACACATGACAAGTTTTGAGTAAATTTGTAAGCAAAACAATTTTTATTTAAACAAATCAATAAATATTTTCTATGTATTTATTAATACCTCCCCCTACATCGTGTCTTTGAAAATAAGTTGGTGCATAATATTAAATAATTCAAGAAAATTATTTTTTCATATATATCGACATTTAAAGGAACAAATTAGAATGGTAAAGTAATACTATGTAGAATACTAAAAGCTGACTTACTTTCTTTGCGGTTTAACCCTTCGGAAATCATAATCCAATAGCAGAGGAATGAGATCTTCGAATTTTGTCACATTGATCAAATGTGGATTACATAATTCCTTTTTTAAAATATTCATATAAAATATAACAGTAAATCCATTATAACCCCAGCGGATAGATTTTACTGCTGGTTCGGTAGCAAGTGCGTAGAGCTTGCGAGGAAATGTTAAAATGCTCAAGCAGTTTTTCAAACTTTCAGGAATCATAGTTGACTATAAAATGTCACACACTTTAACTCAAGCTGGTACTAAAAGACTAATTTTGATTAGTTCACATCCTTTTATAACCTCGGATCAGACCGTTGGTCCCGCCAAAATAAGGTAACGAACACGAACATCAGAATAGCGAATCAAACGGTAAGTTCTTCGCATACTTACACCTGCTGTTCCGATTGTTTTTATTTATTTATTTATTTATTTATTTAAAAATGTTTTGGGTAAATTATAAAAAAAAATTATATTAAGAAAATTAAATTACAATTTAATAGGAACCAAGATTGTTGCGTTAACAGATACAGAAAAATATGCTTTTAATTGAATGTATAAGACCGTACATTGTGAAATTTAGAAATTATAACACAAGCATGTAAAAGAATAATTTTTAATTTCATTAATGTGTAATTTCTAAGAAATTTTTTTTTTACGTTTTTTTTTTTTTTAAAAAAAACAATTCAATTGTTCTTTATATTTTTAATGTGTTTGTATGTGAAAAATATTTCTAAAATTAATACAACACATTATTAATACATATTAACGAGAAAAAAGTTAAATAAACTGATGGAAGCAATAACACTATAATTATATGCCTAAAAATTAAAATTAATATTAAAATGAAAAAAAAAAATTTAAAGTACCTATAAATATTCGTCCAGAAAAATATAAAGTAGTGCCGTTATTTAATTTTTAACATTTGAAAGTAACAACAGTTTATGTAAATTACAAAGAAAACTTGTTTTCAGAACTTTGAGCAATTAAAAATTATAAATTATTTAAGCTTCATGTTTTAAGAGTGCTACTTTTTAAACTTTACGATTTAATATTACCATAATATGATTTTTATGCATTTCCTTTTAATTCACAATCTAAATTGGGTTTTAATTGCTATATGAGAACAGTGTTCTTGTTAAATAAATCAGTGAGGGCATTCTTTTAAGTCGCACTCTCGCAAACGCCAATAGATTCAACCATGGTTATGTGAGGAGGATGGCACCTGATCTGATAACACTTGTTTAAACTTCCACACCCCACCAATGGGATTAATTTGAGGCTCAACAGATAAGATGTGCAGCTGTCCCCTCTACACGACGGGTCTTCAGAAACACAAGGCTGATACTCATGAACTATATCTGACTAAT
Source organism: Trichonephila clavipes (assembly GCA_019973935.1). Classification (NCBI taxonomy): domain Eukaryota; kingdom Metazoa; phylum Arthropoda; class Arachnida; order Araneae; family Nephilidae; genus Trichonephila; species Trichonephila clavipes. The sequence continues at coordinate 41,593 of BMAU01013831.1, forward strand.
GTTCTGGAAGAGTGGTTGAGAGTTATATTAACGTCGCACTATACAGCTACTCTAGGGCTATTGGAGACTTACCCCATGTGTGAGTTTGAACCCTGGTTAAGAGAGGACGACGACACCTGAGCTGTTACCCTCTCTCCTATCTTCCTCACCACACCAACGGGATATCTTCGAGAACCAACCGGTTTGACGTCCAGCTGCCGCTTCTACACGGTGGGTCTTCAGACACACATGGCAGGAACTCATGAACTATATCTGACTAATGTTCTAGTGGAGTGATTGAGAATTATAATGTCGCACTATAAAGCTACTCGAGGGCTATTGGAGGCTTGCCCCGTGAGTTTGAACCCTGGTTAGGAGAGGACGACGACTCCTGTGCTGCTATCCTTTCTCCTATATTCCTCACCACACCAACGGGATATCTTCGAGAACCAACCGGTTTGACGTCCAGCTGCCGCTTCTACATGGTGGGTCTTCAGAGACACATGGCAGGAACTCATGAACTATCTCTGACTAATGTTCTAGTGGAGTGATTGAGAATTATAATGTCGCACTATAAAGCTACTCGAGGGCTATTGGAGGCTTGCCCCGTGAGTTTGAACCCTGGTTAGGAGAGGACGACGACTCATGTGATGCTATCCTTTCTCCTACACCAACGGGATAACTTTGAGGACCAACCGGTTTGACGTGCAGCTAACTCATTTACACGGTGGGTCTTCAGAGAAACATGGCAGGAACTCATGAGCTATATCTGACTAATGTTCTAGTGGAATGATTGAGAATTATAATGCCGCATTTTAAAGCTACTCGAGGGCTAATGGTGAATTACCCAGTGAGTTTAAACCATGGCCAAGGGAGGAACGCGTTGCCTGAGCTATTACCCTATGTCCTAACTTCCTCACCACACCTACAGGATTACTTTGTAGACCAACTTGATTGAAGTGCAGCTGCCTTCTCTACACATCGGGTCTTCAGAGACACATGGCAAGAACTCATGAACTATATCTGACTAAAGTTCTAGTGGAATGATTCAGAATTATAATGTCGCACTATAAAGCTACTCGAGGGCTATCGGAGACTTATCCTGTGAGTTTGAACCATATTCAGAGGAGAACGACGACGCCTGAGCTATTAACCTCTCTACTTACTTCCTCACCACATCAATGGGATTACTTTGACGACCAACTGGTTTGACAAGCGGCTTCCCCCTCTACACAGCGGGTCTTCAGAGACACACGGCTGAAACTCATGAAGTATATCTGAATAATATTCTAGTGGAGTGAGTGAGAGTTATATTAACGTCGCACTATATAGCTACTCTAGGGCTATTGGTGATTTACCTCATGAGTTAAAACCTTGGTAATTGAAGGATACGACACCTGAGCTGGTACCCTCTCTACTTCTTCCTCACCACACAACGGGATAACTTTGACAACCAACAGGTTTAACGTGCAGCTGTCCCCCACCCTTGTGTCTTCAGAGTCACAAGGTCATGAACTATATCTGACTAATGTTCCAGTGGAGTGATAGAGATTTTTTTTTAACCCCGCACTATATAAAGCTACTCGAGGGCTAATCATGAATTACACAGTGTGCTTAAACTATGATCAGGAAAGGACGACGATACCTGAGCTGGTAATTTATCTCCTGACTTCTTCACTACACCAACAGGATTACTTTGAGGACCATATGATTTGAAGTGCAGCTGCCCCTCTACACGGCGGATCTTCAGTGACACAAGGTTCTGAACTATATCTGACTTATGCTCTAGTGGAGTGAGTGAGAGGTATATTAACGTCACACTATAAAGTTACTCGAGGATTATGTTAGACCTACCCCGTAAATATGAGCCATGGTCAGAGGAGGAGGATGACACCTGAGCTATTACCCTCTCTCCTAACTTCCTAACTACACCAACGGGATTACTTTGAGGACCATATGTTTTGAAGTGCAGCTGCCCCTCTACACGGCGGATCTTCAGTGACACAAGGTTCTGAACTATATCTGACTTATGCTCTAGTGGAGTGAGTGAGAGGTATATTAACGTCACACTATAAAGCTACTCGAGGATTATGTTAGACCTAACCCGTAAATATGAACCATGGACAGACGAGGAGGATGAGACCTGAGCTATTACCCTCTCTCCTAATTTCCTCGCTACACCAACGGGATTACTTTGACAACCATATGATTTGAAATGCAGCTACCCACTCTACACGGCAGGTCTTCAGAGGCACAACGCTGGAAATGAACTTTATCTGACTAATGTTCTAGTGGAGTGAGAGTTATATAAAAGTCACACTTTAAAGCTACTCGAGGGTTATGTTAGACTTACCCCGTGAGTTTGAACCCTGGTCAGTGGAGGACGACGACACCTGAGCTATTACCTTTTCTCCTATCTTCCTCGCCACACCAAAAGGATTTCTTTGAGGAACTACTGGTTTGACAGGCAGCTGCCCCCTCTAAACAGCTTGTCTTCAAAAACACAAGACTGCAACTCATGAATTACATCTGACTAATATTCTAGTGGAGTGAGTTAGAGTTATAACGACGCACACTGTAAAGCTACTCTAGGGTTAATGGTCACTTACCTGTGAGTTTGAACCATGGTCAGATGAGGACGACGACACTTGAGCTAGCATCCTGTCTTCTAACTTCCTCATAACACCAACGGAATTACTTTGGAGACCAACTGGTTTGACAAGCAGCTGCTTCCTCTACACAGCGGGTCTTCAGAGACACGTCATGAAATTTATCTGACTAATGTTCTAGTGGAGTGAGAGTTATATAAAAGTCACACTTTAAAGCTACTCGAGGGTTATGTTAGACTTACCCCGTGAGTTTGAACCCTGGTCAGTGGACGACGACGACACCTGAGCTATTACCCTCTCCTATCTTCCTCGCCACACCAAAAGGATTTCTTTTAAAAACTACTGGTTTGACAGGCAGCTGCCCCCTCTAAACAGCTTGTCTTCAAAAACACAAGGCTGCAACTCATGAATTATATCTGACTAATATTCCAGTGGAGTGAGTTAGAGTTATAACGAGACGCACACTGTAAAGCTACTCTAGGGTTAATGGTCACTTACCTGTGAGTTTGAACCATGGTCAGATGAGGACGACGACACTTGAGCTAGTATCCTGTCTTCTAACTTCCTCATAACACCAACGGAATTACTTTGGAGACCAACTGGTTTGACAAGCAGCTGCTTCCTCTACACAGCGGGTCTTCAGAGACACGTCATGAAATTTATCTGACTAATGTTCTAGTGGAGTGAGTGAGAGTTATATTAACGTTGCATCATATATCTACTCGAGGGCTATTGAAGACTTACCCTGTGAATTTGAACCATGGTCAGTGGAGGACGACGACACCTGAGCTATTACCCTCTCTACCAACTTCCTCGCCACACCAACAGGATTTCTTTGAGGAACTACTGGTTTGACATGCAGCTGCCCTCTCTAAACAGCTTGTCTTCAAAAACACAAGGCTGAAACTCATGAATTATATCTGACTAATAATCTAGTGCAGTGAGTTAGAGTTATAACGACGCACACTGTAAAGCTACTCTAAGGTTAATGGTGACTTACCCTGTGAGTTTGAACCATGGTCAGAAGAGGACGACGACAACTGAGCTAGTATCCTGTCTTCCAACTTCCTCATAACACCAACGGAATTACTTGAGAGACCAACTGGTTCTTCATGCAGCTGCTTCCTCTACACAGCGGGTCTTCAGAGACACGTCATGAAATTTATCTGACTAATGTTCTAATGGAGTGAGTGAGAGTTATATTAACGTGTTGCACCATAAAGCTGCTCGACGGCTATTGAAGACTTACCCCGTGAATTTGAACCATGGTCAAAGGAGGGTGACGATCCCTGAGCTAGTACCCTCTCTCCTAACTTCCTCACCTTACCACGGAATTACTTTGAGGAGCAACCGATTTGAGGTGCAGCTGCAGTTTCTACACGATAGGTCTTCAGAGACACACGGGAGTTCAAAGAATGTGATCCATGGTCAAGGGGAAAATTTAACATTTACTCTAATTATTACATGAGCTTTATATTTCTTAAAACTCTTAATATTATACCTGTGTTTCTTAATTCTATAAAGAAGAAATTTTCGATTTATCATGAATTTTGCATTTTCTGTGTTAAGGGTCATAATAATTTTTTTTAATGATATTGCAGTCTATAACTCCAAGATCGCTACTATAATGGGGTAGAGGTGGGTGTTGCGACCTCTCACTCCAATATCATTAATAATGATGTATTGCATGCACCACTTTTTAGCATAAATAACGCTAGATTGCCCAAGAAAGTCTTTTTTACTGCTTTTTAATTTCAATTAGAAAAACAATGATGTATATAATGACACAATTTCTTAGGCTTGTTTAGTGTATATTTTTTTCCAAGTGAAGTAATTTTTTTTATTGTTAATATATTTACTAACTTGTTATATGACTGTAAATAGTATAAAAATGTTAAAAATTTATTTTAAACAAATTTCTTTACACATTATTTGTTCTTTCACAATGCAGTCATTTTAACTGCTTTTGGGCATTATAGGTATACACGAGGGTTGGGACATAAGTCATGGCAATTATTTTTTTTTCTTTTAGATATGTGAACGGATCACAAACGTATATGTGTCGTGTGGAAGTTCTGCAGCCATAGTGTGTATGCAGAACAACAGATGGATCTGAGATAGCTAGTAGTAGCGCAGCGAGGGCTGTGAAATCAGTCAGTTGGTGAGTGTCGTGTGAGATGGAAGTAAACTGTTTTGAGCAGCCCATTTACATCAAAGAAGCCGTTCTCCGAGGGAGAAATGCTATCGAACGTCACAGTGAATTTGATCTGACCCTGTGACTTTGATCTCACTCCCAAGATTAAGGAATCAATACGTGGTAGGCGGTTTGCAACACGAGAGGACGTTGCTAATGCTGTTCGCCAACATGTGACCCGATTCACACATGGGGCAGCAAATGCTGCGGCTGGTGGTATTCAGCGCCTCCCACTTCGTTCACATCATGTGGTGATTGTAGCAGGAGACAATATTGGGGGTCATTAGGCCCAGTTTTATCATGTCAACTTTATGTGTACTGCGTTGTCAATCTTTTGCACCGTGAAGGCCGTATTGCCCTGTATACTACCGTAATAAATTAGTGTATTACGATATTTCAGTGCTATTCATTATCCACAAATGTAGTTAACACCTTGTACTTCCGTCTGTATATTTCACATTTTCAAACCAGGCTGGTATTTTCAAGAAAAAAAAATAGTTGCCATGACTTTTACCCCTACCCTCGTACTAAGTTTCAGTCTTTCTAGTGTTAAAGATAATTATACAGAAGTATATAAAATATTACGATAACCGTAACAAAAAACCAATTAAGTAAAGTTAATTTAGTAAACATGTCAGTCGTTAGTATTATATTCAAGTATCAGAAATGAAAAGTAACGGTACGCACACTTGGTACAGAGAATTGTTTGGTACACAGTTGTCAAAAAAAGGAAATGGTACACTTAATAAATTTCGCAATGTTCATCAAATGGAAGCAAAGTTTTTACCCTTGTTAAAGGAAAAGGACCAAAGTTGAAACATTAATTTAATTATAAAACTTAATTAACTTCTCTAAAAAGTTTCCCCATTTTTGGTATCTAATTTTTACCCTGTATTCTTACTGTGATAAATGCCTACACTTAAAATTTCGTAATGCTCTACTTTGAAATATTTGATTTGCAGTAACTTTAGCAATGTGGCTCCACTAATATTAAATGAATGGCTCGCAAACTCTGGATGGTTTAAAAAGTTAGGCAAAGTCTCTTTAAAGTTTCTTGCTCCAAACTTTAAATAGTTAGAAATAAAATGAACAAAGTAATATTAAGAAAAGATATAAATTATTAAATGCAAAAAAGAGTGAATTGTAATATACAGGAATTTTTAAATATTTGAATCCCTCGTATTATGAAATATTTAAATTTCAATTTCATGCAATACCTTTATAGTTCAGGAAATGCTCGAATTTGAGTTACAAAGGAACATAGAGGAGTTTCAAAGGGTTTTGTACGTTAATAAACTCCAATTATCAATCGGATAATAGGAGTTTATAAACTGGTTATATGTATGGTATTTACCTCTTTTTGTGTTGTTGTTGTGACTAATGCCACCTGCCTGGCGTAGTCAGATTGAGGCCCGCGAAATTCATCGCGGCTAAGTACTAGAATTTTTACGCCTGTCGTTAGCCTTAGCTTTGAGCACCATGCAGGTGACAGTGCGATTTTGCTCGGTTCCACCCCAATTTAGAGGGAGAAAACCCTGGAGGTGGTCAGGGGCTTCCCACCTCAATTCCCCTTACACCAACCACCCGAGAGGACTTGCGGCTCGACGGTTATTTAGAGTACCCCCATGCCGCAAAGCCACTATATATTTACAAATATCCATGTCTTCTCCGGGATTCAACCCCAATCCCTACGGCATCGCAAACCACTATACCGGTTGGGTGGCCGCTTTCTAATTCCACTGATTATGTGGAATTAAAAGGAGGAGAAAATATTATATGAACTTGTTGGCGCAGTTTTTTAGTTCATGGACTCTAACAGTGTTTCCTAAATTTCGATTAAAGTATGAGCAGATTCGAATGAAATTGGATAATAAGCTATCTATGACTAATTTTGAAAAAAACAATTGGTTTCTGTAGTAGAAAAATTTCTTTTTAGAAGTAATTAACCATGCTAGTTAATTAACATCACAATTTAGTTCCCTTTGATTAACTGAAGACATTATTAGTGATTTTAGTCCACTGCACTGAAAATTGCAAAATTTATTAAAGCTTTTTTTTTTCGCACGTATATGATTGTATATAATGTAATTATATTGTTGTCAGTTCATAAATTACCAAGATTTTGTCTAATGTATTTTAAAATATTTAATAAATTGAATTTAGAAATATTTTTATTTAGCATGCTTTAGGCGTTTCACAAGACCTAGTTTCAGGTGTTTTGTCCATTTTTCTGTAAAACTATAAGTATCAACATATAAACTTCATTCACGTAGGAAGCATGTTTGAATGGACATATTAAGGCACGGGCCTCGGCATTGAGGTACCTCGTTTCGTTCTTGGCTTTGTCTCAATAAGATCATAATCCGAATAACATTTTAGTTATTCCTTAGTTATTCAAATGTTATTCCTTGGCATATTCTGCGAAAACGGGGGGTTGTGCAATATGTCTACTGTTAACAGTAGCAAGACTACATTTTTATGTCCTCTCTTTGTTTAAGTCTAGGTCTACAACCATACATCACCATTACTCATTTATTCGAAAGGGGATAGTCGAGTCAGTTAGTGAGATTGTGAGTTATGCACATTTATTTGTTATGGTTTACCGTTTGTACGAGTATTTATATATTTGTCTACTTAAAATATATTGGTAATAAATAGTTGATTTTAAAGACATAATTAATGATTTTGCGAATTTAAAACTTAGAAAAGGCATTTTCTTATAAAACTTACTGTTATTATATATTGATTTTGTTGAACTTTGTGCATATATATACAACACATTCCATAATAGGTCCTACTTTTGCACAGAGACCCACGACCTCCAGAAGTCGTCAGATATCTTTGCATGTTTGTGTTTAAACTCGCACAATTATGATTTCTAATTTTAAGTTATTTACTTTGGAAGGAACTAAAAATGCATTATATTTGAAATTTGTTATAATTGACAAATTAGTAAAGTGTGCAGTATAATTAATATTGATATCTATCTTGAGTAAGGCAAAGTAAACATAAAAATATATATCTTATATTTATTATAAGATAACAATTAAATGTATGTTTGATAAAAATTGGTTTTGAAATAATAATATTTTAAATATATCCAATTGTTTTTAATAGCACTTTTTTCTAATATATTTATATATATATATATATATATATATATATATATATATATATATATATATATATATATATATTTATATATAAATATATATATATATTTATATATAAATATATATATATTTATATATAAATATATATATATATGTATATATATATATATATATATATATATATATTTATATATAAATATATATATATTTATATATAAATATATATATATGTATATATATATATATATATATATATATATATATATATATATATATATATATATATATATATATATATATATATATATATATATATAAATGTATATTTTCATAAAAATAAAGTACTAGTAGTTCCATAAAATTGATGTGATTGCCAAAGAAGTATATTTACATATCATAGTACAGTTAGAAGTCTCTAAAGTCAGATTTGTCAATATTTTATTCGGTAAAGTATAATGAATGGAAAAATTCGGAAACGATTATGTTAAGCTGGAGTTGCTATAAAAGTCATTGGAATTGGTTTTATCTTACATATATTTCTCGAAAAGCCTTTAAAATTCTTTTACTACTTGACATCTTTTAAGAACTAAAGTTACGGATAATATATGAAATTGTTATTTATATGGTATGTCTATAAGAAAGAATAGTTTTGTGAAATGATAAAATATCCCATATTTTGTTCTCCCCCACTGAATAATGGAAGAAATCACCAAAAGGTTTATTGATGTTTTATTTACAGCCTAAATCGTTCTTGAATAAAGTTTTTCTTGAAAAAAATTTCAAAATCTCTAATAACAGTACTCTTACACAGAGAAGCTCCATGAAAATATTTCTCCAATTTATTTAATAGTTTCAATGCCTATGTTTTTTTTATCATAGGTTTAAACACTCTACATGATTTAGTAAAATATGGAGTAACCCAAAATAAGAGAAATTGATTTTTTTAGGAAGAATTCAGAAGTAATATGTTTCCCTCAAATTTTTCGAAAATTAACTACAAATTTCACATAAAATGAGAAAAAAAGCGTGTTAAAAATGTTTAAATTCTTAAAATTATCTCTCTCTCTCTCTTTCTCTAAAATTATCTCTCTCTCTCTTTCTCTTTCTCTCTCTCTCTGTTTCTCTCTCTCTCTTTCTTTCTCTCTCTCTCTCTGTATATATGTATATATATATATATATATATATATATATATATATCATCCTCTATCAACAATGACGCAACATAACAAACTATTAAAAAATCCATTCTCAACAAAATTTTTTCATTCTCCTATGTTCATTTTGATGGAGCTTGATTAATATATATTTAAATTTGCGTTTTAAAAATACTCTTCAACTTCCTAACAAATTGTTTTCGGTGGAGGTATAAAATAATAAACAGATTTCCGATTGAACCATCCGTAAGGTATCTTATATTTGTTAAATATTTATGTATGTAATTGTAATATAAAGAAACAAAAATTCTGTAACTTATATTTCATTTATCATTTATATATATATATATATATATATATATATATATATATATATATATATATATATATATATATATATATATATAGTCTAATTCTCTACAAACAAGAGATAAACATTCATCAATCACGTTCGAAAAAAAAACACATAGACAGTAGAAAGATCATACAATAAAAACACATGAGCAGCCGAGATTAAAAATTATAAAACGAATGCTGCTGTATCATAAACATTGCTGACTTAGGACAGCTAGTATATAAAATAATTTATATAAAAGTATATATAAAGGTGGGGTTTATATAAAT
>BMAU01013833.1:0-14648 GCA_019973935.1 Trichonephila clavipes
ATTACATAATACTTAAGATATATATAATTGCATGTGTTTTCCACATTCATATTCGTAAATTCAAATTTTTGTAATTGTTTTATTATATAAAAATAATATACCTTTAATAAGTAATGGATATATATATAGTGTGTGTGTGTGAATGTTTCGTCTCCAAAATTTAATTAAGTGCCTACTAAATGCTTGGGGATAAGTGCTTTTTTTATCCACAAAAATTCGCAATTATGCATTAAAGATCATAAAAATTACTTAAGTATAGAATATACAGGAAAAACTTGTTTTCTCCTTGTGGCTAAATGTTATTCCCCGTACAGCAACGCTTCTCAAACTGATAGGCGCCCCCGGGGGGGCAGGATAACCCTAGGGGCATGTTGAGAAGTCGGAAACAGAAGATTATCTAAAAAAATATTCCTTAATTGAAAGTAAACAAACAAAATACATTCTGACATAATGAAAAAAATAAACACATTTACACCTATATAGTACACTTATAAACCTATTAGTACAGTGAAATGTATCTTATAATTAGTTTGACAATACTAATTTAAGAACATATTTAATAATTACCAGTGCTCCACGGGCTTGTCATTTGTAAAATTACATGCAAAAATGAACACTTATCTTGATAATTTGTATGGTTTATAATTAACTCCTTAACTGCCGATTAAACTCCCCAATGCCATCGCTTTGCACGTATGCCCACGTATGTGGTACATTAGAGAGAGGGAGGAGAGAAACGAAAGTAAGCAAATCCTTCGAAAACACTGTCAATGTCCTTTTATTATATTTCAAAGCCTCAGGAATAATTTTATGGATAGAAATTAACAGAAAAGATCTTATTTCGGAGAGACGTGTACATACGTCTGAGGCAATTTACGCACTGGCTGAGCGAGACGTTTATATACGCCGGTGGCACTTAAGAATTTAAAGTCGCATTGCAGTTTTAGTGTTAAAGTATTGTGTTATCGAATTCAGTATATTATTATTGTATGAAGGGGGGCGGGATGAAAATTATGATTGTATATTGAGTCGCAAGAATTGAAAGTTTGAGAAGCACTGCCATACATAGATACAAAATGCTGCGAGAAGAACTTCATGGGGAGGGATAGTACTTTCAATTTGAAACAAAGAGATATATTAGCCAAATGTTTTCGAATGAGGACCACAATTTATCGAAAGTTTATCCTAAGAAATTACGGAGCTCAATAAATCTTATACCTGGTGAAAATTAAAAACTATAGAATCTTAATGATTTGCTAATTTGAAAAATAATATGTGCACTCTCTTGAGATACAAGTAATAATTTTTATCACTTAGTATAAGCTGAAGAAAAGTTGACTATACATGACAGATCCATACAGAGTATCTAATTACTTTTTATTCCCTAAGTAAACAATTTAAATTTAGTTTCCAGCCTGTGATTTGCATGTAAATCTGATAATAATTTTTAAATAATTAGAAGAAGCTATTGCCAACCTGTCGATACATCTATTAAAGTAGAAATACATCAGAAGACACATCTGAAACTTTTGCTTAGATATAAATACTCATAAAAAGGAAGCATGACCTTACAAAAAAAATATTTTTATGAAAGTAGCCGACAAAAAAAAAAGAATAAAAATTGTAAGTCTTTTATGTACAATACTGTCTCACCTTTTTCTAATATGCAAACAAATTATTCGACCAAAATTTGTTGATTAACTTTTGGTCTTCTCGGTCAACAATTTTCACCCGCAAACATTTCACGACAGATATTTTCGAAGTAAAACTTCTCAATAAATCTTTTTCACAATTCACCAGTCAGAAAAACAAACAAGAGACGAACATTTTCAGGTCAAATAATTCTTCGCTTCCTGTTAAAGAAAGAACAAATACGGTTTTTTGTGCCAGTATATCTACCATCCACACAAACACACATTTGGTTTTGAGCCGCATATTTTTTCCATTAAACCTCCAAGACGGAAGTTCAATTTAAATGCTCTTTCCAACATTTGAAGAAAGTACTCTATTCTTCCTGTTCCTTGCCTTTTTTTTCATTTCGTTCAAATTTGCATATTGCAAGAAAACATTTTCTATGGGCTTCCTAGGGAGCAGAAAATTTGTCTTTTAGAGGTGGATGGGGTAAGCATTTGTAATGCGTGTTACGATTTAAGGGAGTTCATTTTAGAACACTACCTTCCATTACAGTCCAGTTACGAAATGGAAGGGGCAAGCTCATTTATCTGGCATCTTCATTCCTTATTCAGAAACGAAAAATGTAAGCATACTACCCAAGATATTTCAAAAAGCTCCCCAGAGTCCTTCCAGAATGGCTGAGATAGAATATCCTGCAAAAAATACTGTGAATTACTTTCTCAAACTTTATACTGGTTTATACTTTTTTCTTATGGCTTACTCTATCATACAAGTTTATTTGAAGTAGTTTCAGCTTTTGTTTTCAAAATAAAAGAAAAGAGTTTAAATAATTTATTAAAAATTGTATACTTCACTATTGATTTCTTATGCATTCATTTGTTGTATTAATTTGTGCATTTTTTAAACGTTTTATTTTTATTTTTGTACTACTTCTATTCTTAATAAAGTACAGCTACTAAAAATATATTCTTAATACTTTATTTTCATAGCCTTAGCTAAATATAAAGGATATACATATATACTCTGATTCACCGAGCCCCTATATAACGAATTTCACAATTTAACCAATTCCCCCGTTTAAAATGAATGTAAAAACCTCTATTTAACGAATAATAAACCCCAAATTAACAAATTATTCCAACAGCCCCAAAAAAATTTGTATGCACTAAATTTCTACGGAAAGGGTGTAACCCAATATTAGACTTTACAGGTAAAGATGATTTATGAGTGTAACCTATCGCGGGATTTTTGAATAGGACTGGGAATTCCTTTCTTAACACATCCCATTCCATAACACAAGAGATATTTCAAAAGTTTTTACCATTTGCTTCTTTTCTTGAACTAAGTGATGTTGATTATATTTTGCAGAAAATTTTGTTTTTGAACATTTGTGAAGCATCATAGATTGTTGAAATAAAGTCGAAAAATGATTTTACGGAGTAGGAATTTCAGACACTTACGAGAAAAGTGATGAAGATGATGCCCCTGATGATATATGAAAAGAAATCATTCCTGAGATAGATTTTAACAATTCTGTTACATTTGATGATGGATTGCCTACCTGTGCAAATGAAGTTGAAGAAATTGATGATTAGTCGGAGCCAATAAATAGCGCTTTCATAATGAAACTCCTATCAAAACTCTTACATTTTCTAATGCAATACATTGTTTGGACATTGAAAACATACCTCTAGCAGAAAGATGTAAATGACGCAATGTCTTCTTCACAGCATTAAGTCCAAAACTTTTTTTGTGTCAGGTATAAAAATTTATCAGTTTCTTAGTCAGTATTTTAAAATTTCCGATTAACTGGTGCGTAATAATTTGCTAACAGTACTTTTAGCTGTTGAATAAAAAAATGTAGAATTTATATTTTGTTTTCACAGCGATATAACAAATAACTCTGAATTAACAAACAATATGTTCGGTCCCAATAAATTCATTCAATCGTAGCCCAACTGTATATAGATGTAAAGATAAATATTACGATAGAAATCGCCAAATATAATCTAAATAGAATTTTAAATTACATTTACAACAATAGTTGTTGCCCATACGGTACAGTGGTTAGCGACGGTGATTGCCTGGGTTCGAATCCTGGAGAAAACATGGATGTTTGTAAATGTACAGTGTCTTTGCGGCATGAGGAACTCTAAATAGCCATCGAACCACAAGTCCGTTAATGGAAGGAGGAAAGAAGTAGGAGGCCCTCTCTTTTCTCCCCCCGTGTGTTCTCCCTCCAAATTGGAGTGGAACCGAGTTAAAAATCGTACTGACATCTGTAAAGTGCTCAAGGCTAAACACAACGACATGTGTACATCTAGAAGTCCTATCTGTCTCAGGCTCTGACAACTTTCACTCCTTACCTTCGGGAAGGACAAGATAACAACCGTTAATATATGCATGGAATTAAAATTTAACGATTGTCTTTTAACGTGCCGTCTACAATTGTATTAATGCATTTTTTATATTCTGTGATATATATCAATCAACAAAAATAAAAAAAAGAATGCAGCGACTTATTGAATTTAACGTAATTAAGAAGGATTAAAATGTTTTTAATGAAGCTTTTAAACGTAGTTTATTTCTTAATAATAAATTTTGCTTGTGTGCGTTAACTGTAAAGTGCAAGTTTTGGATTAATCTGCTTATTTTTGCAAATTAAACAGATGAATCCAATAAAAGAATACACAAGAAATTAATAACAGTTATACTAGTTTTGATTGGGGAAACTGTAAATTACGTAAGTATATTTATATAAACTATATATTTTTCAAAATAGTTAAGGAGGACAAAAAATGCAATCGTGGAATACAGAATTCAGAGAAACAACATTTAACCACCTTGAAAACGCAAAAGCTCAGGTACATATATATCTTAATTTTAACCGTTAGTTTCTTACCATATGATATAAATATAGTTTTGATATTTGTAATACTTCCCATTTGAGAGAAAACTTACAAAAGGTGTTTAAATAGGCTTTTGGTTTAGTTGAAATCGAATGGTATCAAAAGTGTTAAAGGAGAACTGTAAACACAAACCATGTTCCCTAAACAAGAATGAAACTTTGAAAGAATATTTTTTAGGCTTATTCGAAAAATATTTTTAATTTTACTACAAAGAACAAATAAATGAATAAAAGTAAGGACAAATAAATATGACGTTGAAAATATAGAATAATTTCTTAAAAAACACTCTAATGTGAATGATTTATCGCATTCAGAGATATACGTGAAGATGGCATACCACCAGTGTGAGTGGGTACTTATATAAACGTCATAATATAAAGCAACTCGAAGGCAATTGGTGACGGACCTCGTAATCTTGAACCTCGGTCAAGTGACAAGGGTGACACCTGAGCTGTCAACTCTCTCTCCAAACTACCACACCACGCCTACGGGAGGGGGCAGCAATTTGAGCTTCGATAGATTAAAAGTGCATCAGTGATCTTCAGCGGCATTTAGGTTCGACCGCAAAACACGCTGCCCACGAGTTCGATGACGATGACCGTTAGGCTACCGCTATCACCAGTTTGCCAGAGCTATGAAGAATATCTTCAAAATCAAATTTAAAAAAAAATCTAAAGCAAATTTTGATTTACACGCACACAGACTTAAATACTCGCACCTCCCACACACTTACACACTCACACATATACACATACTCACCCCCACACACTCACACTTACATACATACACATTTAAACACTCATAGTTACACACTTACACACTCTCACACACACATTTGCAGTAGTTACACACTCAAGTGCACACATACACATTTACATCCTCTCTTACTCACAATTTTTAGAGTAACTATACTAGACTGTGGTTTAAAGCTAACTTCGAGTAAAATTAAGGAACAGGGCTCAATACTGTAACAATTCTTTTTAAAAGAAAAGCTGATTAACATTCTTTATTTTGACTTCCTAATTAAATACTATATTTACTCCTTTACCTTTTTTCGAATGTTAATGCTGCTGAAAATTGGGTAGTACCAACAGATATTAGAATTTGCGAGTCGTTTTTGTGTGTGGGATTTACTGTCAGAAGCCGATTGCAGATACAATTTCCCCGTTAAAGGGTCTCCAAAGGAATTTTGATACGGGGCCCTTTAAGAACTAGTTACGCCAGTGCCCCCTCCCCGATACTGATATTTTTGTAAAAAATCAACTATACTGAATTATATCTCTCTTCTACAAATAGTTTCACACGAAACTGAAACAGAAAAGTATAAGTGAATAATAAACAGGAAATCAAGAAGCATTGTACATGTAATGATGATAATTATGTGATTGACGTTAAATCAAAATTATTAATAAGTTGGTTACAGTAACAAAATGAGTGAAGATACATAGAACCGAAATAAACCAATGTTTTCTTTCGGGGTTCAGTTACGCTTTTCGTTTCAACCAAAATAGCGGTTTTTTCCGATTTTTGTTCAGTTCGGGTTCGAAGCTCTCTGATCAAAACTACGAGCTCATCACCTATAAGCCTCTGTATTGTTTGAACGTAGTAAGTATTAATACAAATGAACTAATATATATATTATAGACACCTCAACACTTCGGAAACTCCTGCATCCTATATTTTATATAGTAATTAATTACAGATAAACAATCCCCAAGTATCATTCTCTGGCACGAATTTCAACATCCTGTGACCCTATAAAATATAATTTTTTTTATTCCCTTTTTTCTTCCACTCTCACAATTAAAGAATAATTTAAAATTATTCTTAAATGATTTTAAATTAGTTTCCAAAAAAGAAATAATTTTAAAAAACACAAAAAATTGAATTGTAATTTAATGATAATTTAGTGAAAAAAATCTTGAAAAAGTAGAATTGGGATTTTGAGCTCATATGATTAGAGGGTTGAGTTTTAGTAGTACTATCCCAATATAATTGATTTTATGCGTTTTCCTTTCTTAAAAATGATTTAAAATATTAAAAAAATGAAGTAAACAAAAAATACCGCACCTCCCATGGACAATGATATTTGAAACTTTACTTTTGCATTTTGTAAATACATTTAAAAAGCAATATTTCTACATTTAGTGGCGTAACGGAAAATTTTAGAAGCCCCCTGGAAAGTCGCGTTTTGGGTCCTAAGTCGGATTTTAGAAAGGAATGTAAAACCATATTTGGCGTCAGTCAGACTTCGAGCATCCTAGAATCCTCGATGCGGGGGTTGCGTAGTTGTACGTTACGCCACTGTCTGCATGATTTTAAAGGGTGTGGTTTTTATTAAGATATCCTAACACGTTGGAAATGACCAAATTCGGTCAAGACAGATCTTTCTGTTTTTTATTTTATTGAATAGAACTATTTTTGGCTTTACAAAACATACTTTGTTTTGTTTCTACGCTACCTAGAGGCCAAGCTACAACCAGTTTTATAACTTTAAAAAACCGGAAGTGGGTCTTTGATCTACCAGAAGTGGGCATTTAAATTGTTCAAAATCTATCATGGCGAGTCTGATAACTTAAAACACATTACAAATGTATTTCTATAAAACTTTTTTAACCTTGTATTTATGCTGTTTTCTAGAGAATGTGCTAAAACATATTTCTTATTGTATGAATACTTTTTGAGTTAGGGCTTGTTATTTAAATAACGGTCTCATAAAGAATGTGAATTTTCTTATAATGATTACTCAATCTCAGCTCTAAAATGTTAAAATTTTAATAAAACATTAAACGTTTAGTACATTCTCTAGATAAATGCATCTAATTTGTTTTGGTAATACTTTTACTAATATAAGTTTATTATTTTTTCTCTAATTTCTTTCAAGTTTTATAAAAATATTGCTAAAATTTCACTTATAATTGTGATTTTTGTGAAATTTAGGCAATTTATTTGAAATATTGTTGGTTAAATATTAGTATTTATTGGTATTGAGTTCCAAAAAAAGCATTTATACTGTTTAAATATATTGTTTTGTTAAAAAGTACCCCGAACGTGTGTTCGGATACCTTATGCGATTCCAAAGATAATTTGAATTCTTGAAGGCAGTGCTAACACACATTTTAGAAACGATTCGAAGAGTGATCCACTTCGTCGGGATTTTTGATCTTAATTTTCACCATATTTGCATTTTCTCTTATTATTTTCAAGTATTTTGTCCAGCTGTAGAAATCTGATACCCGATTAACAAGTTCAAATTTGAGAATTGACGCTAACCTGGAAACTACCTGAGGGTTATTAGAGGTGCATCTCATAATTGTAAATATTGGTCAACAGATTAGGACAATACCTCAGTTGTTACCTCCCTCTCCTTTTTTTTCTACTCTCCGCCACGTGAAGATTTTGTGGCTTGGTTAATTTATTTTGCTGAAATTTAGCACCTTAAATCAAGTTTGAAATAAAACAAAAATATTTTGTTCAGCTCAATTCCTGATAAGATTAACAAAGTGTGTCCACTGAAGGGATGAGTGGAAGCGGAAGCCGAGTGTTCATGATCTTGAACTCGTGGTCAGTTTTGCTTCCCTCGTCTTATGGGTTCAAATCTTGGCGCCACCAAAGAAGATACGCTGAGAAGCGGGGTTGATACACGTTAAACCTGTCCTGGTTGAAAATTTTTATGTTGGAGTGGCATGAAAATTTGGAGAGTGGGATATCAGTTCAGGTGTTGTGCTTGGTTGTCGATTTATTAGATCAGTTACATTCTGAAGCTACTCGACAGCTGGAGGTGAAATGTTCAAGGGGATTGAAGTCACCCTAAAGGGCTTAGAGCAAACTTTTTTTAATTCACCGAACCCCTAGAACTAGGAGGTGTTTTCGTGGAACCCTATTTTACGCTTACACTCAGAAGGACATACCTTAAATTAATATTTAAAGTAGATCAACATATTATAGGAAATTTATATGAAGTCAAATAAAATAGTGTTGCATTTATTATTAAAAAATTGCAATCAATATTTTTAATGAAATTTTCTCATTAAAAATAATAACCTGGGGTCCAAATTCCACCTACTCACGCATTATGTTTGGTAACTGGGATACGTGCTTGCATTTAATCACACAAAATGTCGAATTATAGGCCTTTTGAAATTATCTGATGTAGCATTACATGTTCTGAGCTCGTTGAATTTCTATACATTGTTTTTGCTGTCACTCACATTGAGAAATATTTTTCACTTATACACATTTTTTTTATTCTGAATGGTATTAAAATGTTTATAGCTCTATATGAGAAATATACTGTGTATTTTGGATTAATTTGTAATATACAACTTAGGAGTTGTTCCTGCTGAAAATAAGATTTTTAACAGCGAAAATATTAATATGTTGCTCCCTCTTTTTTATTGTAGGTGTTTTTTCCACAAATATAGGCAGATGTATTTGCCACTAGACTGTATTTTAGTTTTACAAGACATTGTACTAACGAGTATAAAATTATCTCGTTTAAGCCGAGAGAGTAAACAATAAATTATTCCAAATATTGTAGGTAATATACATATATATAAACACTGCTGGCCACTGTAAATGCAACACTAAGAAAGACAAGAGATATCACAACAAAATTTATTTTGTAGATAACATGTTGACCACACAAGTATAAAATGATTAACTTTATAGACTTCTGTGAAGTGTGGTTCCTGCCAGAATCAGTAGCCAGAGTAGCCGCCATTGTTGGAGATCGCCGCTGCCACACCCCTCGGCATTGATTCAGAGAGACTTTGGATGTGTTCTTGGGGTACAGCAGACCAAGTAGCTTCCACACGTTGCCAAAATTGATCTGGTGTGGCAACTGGGGGTGTAATCTGGTTCAATCATTGAGCAACCATGGAACACATGTTTTCTATTGGCAAAAGATGCGGAGAGCGAGCCGGCCAGGGAAGCAATTCAATCTGGTGATTGACGAAGAACCTTTGGACAATGCATGCCACGTGTAGTCGCGCATTATCCTGTTGAAATATGGATTTGGCCAAGCCCTGAAGGTAAGTAAGGACAATTGGCTCCAACAAGTCGGAGATGTAGCGCTTGCTGTTTAAAGTAGTGACAATGCGTACTAGAGGAGTGCGAGAGTGATATCCAATACCACCCCATACGATAGTACCCGATGCAGGACCAGTGTGGCGGTGTATAACACAGTTGTTCAGCATCCTCCCTCCACGGTGTCTCCAGACTCCAATCCGACCATCGTGGTGTTGCAGACAGATGCGTGACTCGTCAGCAAAGACAACTTCATTTCATTCTGCCGCTTACATCCTTTTTTCGTCGCACCATTAGCGGCGGAGACGTCTGTGGTTCTGCGTCAAGAGTAGACCAAGCAAGAGACGCCTTGCAGACAGACCACTCTGCAGTAAACGGTGTCGAATGTTACGCGCAGACACTGAATGATGCGTTTCAGACTCAATGTGCTGTGATATGGTTCGTGATGTGACTGAGCGATTCGTCACTGTCATGCGCACAATTTGCCTGTCCTCACGTGAAGTGAGGCACTGAAGTGGATGCGATCGACTACGTCGGTCCGTCGTACCCTCCTGCATCCAACGGTCACATATCCGCATTACAGTTGTTTGGTTTCGTCCAACACGACTACCGATTTCCCTAAAAGATAATCCACAATCCCGGTAGGCCACTATCGTTCCTCTGTCGAACTCGGATGCTTGCTAAAAAGCTGATCGCTGTTTTCTACGAGACATAACTGATCGTTTTTTGAAAAACCACAAGAAAAACACAATTGCCGAAATTGAAATCGTCGAAATCTCCAAGCTTTAAATAGCGCTTTAAAGGGGGAACCACAGGCGCGCGTGATGTGTGTCTGCGCTGGAATTCTAATCATTTGTATGTATCACCTCCGCTAATGCATGTTGAGAATTTCATGTTATTTGCATGCTTCTTTCAGGATGTTGCATTTACGGTGGCCAGCAGTGTGTATATAAAGATTAAAAGTGTATATACGTGTGTTTTAATATTTTTTCATTATATTATGATAAAAGTTTAAAAAGTATTGCAAGATAAAGCAATTATGTATAAATAAAATTTTCACATTCTTAATGACACAGGGAGGAATTTTAAATTCTTGTAATTATACAAACTTCATAGGGATCATTAATCCATTTGGAATACACATTTATAATATTCTTTTAGACTTTTTATTGTGATTCCTGGAACCCTTGGGCATACCGCGGGGAACCCCAGGGCTCCGTGGAACTTAGTGTGAAGACCACTGACTTAGAGCTGCAAATCGACCTCTGAAAAAGAAACACAGCCGCAATTAGCCTTTATAGTACAAAAAATGTTTTTGCAACAGAAGTACATAAACACAAGTTTATATAACTTCCATAAAAGCAAGTTTTAATGTACCAGAATTACAAAATTTCAAAATACACAGTCAAGTAAATAGACACAAAAAATATTCTAACAGAAAAAAATAACATTCAGATTTTTTTTATGCAAAAAAAGGAAAAATTAATACTTTCACCATATACGCATAGTTCTTACAAGAACCCGTATGCCAGTTTAGAGTTCATAAACATCAGTTCTTTAATCCTCATTTTGTTTCTGAAGATTTTAATGACATTGGAGTGAGAGGTCGCAACACCCACCTCTACCCCATTATAGTAGCGATCTTGGAGTTACAGACTGCAATATCATTAAAAAAATTATTATGTCCCTTAACGCAGAAAATGCAAAATTCATGATAAATCAAAAATTTCTTATTTATAGAATTAAGAAACACAGGTATAATATTAAGAGTTTTAAGAAATATAAAGTTCATGTGCTAATTAGAGTAAATGTTAAATTTTCCCCTTGACCATGGTTCACATTCTTTGAACTCCCGTGTGTCTCTGAAGACCTATCGTGTAAAAGCTGCAGCTGCACCTCAAATCGGTTGATCCTCAAAGTAATCCCGTGGTAAGGTGAGAAAGTTAGGAGAGAGGGTACTAGCTCAGGGATCGTCACCCTCCTTTGACCATGGTTCAAATTCACAGGGTAAGTCTTCAATAGCCCTCGAGTAGATATATGATGCAACGTTAATATAACTCTCACTCACTCCACTAGAACATTAGTCAGATAAATTTCATGACGTGTTTCTGAAGACCCGCTGTGTAGAGGAAGCAGCTGCATGTCAAACCAGTTGGTCTCCAAAGTAATTCCGTTGGTGTTATGAGGAAGTTAGAAGACAGTATACTAGCTCAGGTGTCGTCGTCCTCATCTGACCATGGTTCAAACTCACAGGGTAAGTCACCATTAACCCTAGAGTAGCTTTACAGTGTGCGTCGTTATAACTCTAACTCACTGCACTAGATTATTAGTCAGATATAATTCATGAGTTTCAGCCTTGTGTCTTTGAAGACAAGCTGTTTAGAGGGGGCAGCTGCCTGTCAAACCAGTAGTTCCTCAAAGAAATCCTATTGGTGTGGCGAGGAAGTTAGGAGAGAGGGTAATAGCTCAGGTGTCGTCGTTCTCCACTGACCGTGGTTCAAACTCACGGGGTAAGTCTAACATAACCCTCGAGTAGCTTTAAAGTGCGACTTTTATATAATTCTCACTCCACTAGAACTTTAGTCAGTTAAAGTTCATTTCCAGCGTTGTGTCTCTGAAGACATGCCGTGCAGAGTGGGTAGCTGCATTTCAAATCATATGGTCCTGAAAGTAATCCGGTTGGTGTAGTGAGGAAGTTAGGAGAGAGGGTAATAGCTCAGGCGACGGGTTGCTAACTTGGTCATGGTTTAAACTCACTGGGTATTTTACCATTAGCCCTCGAGTAGCTTTAAAGCGCGACGACGTAATATAACTCTCAATCACTCCACGAGAGCATTAGTCAGATACAGTTCATGTGTTTCAGCTTTTTGTCTCTGAAGATCCGCCGTGTAGAGAGGTCAGCTGCATGTCAAACCAGTTGGTACTAAAAGGAATCCCGTTGATGTAGTGAGGAAGCTAGGAGAGACTGTACTAGCTACAGTGTCGTCGTCCTCCTCTGATCATGGCTCAAACACACAGGGTAAGTCTCCAATAGCCCTCGGGTAGCTTTATAGTGCGACGTTAATATAACTCTCACTCACTCCACTAGAATGTTATTCAGATATAGTTCATTACCTTGTGCCTCCGAAGACCCACCGTGTAGAGGAGACTGCACATTAAACCTGATGGTCGTCAAAGTTATCCCGTGGTGTGGTGAGGAAGAAAGGAGAGATGGTACCAGCTCAGGTGTCGCCTTCCTTCCCTTACCATGGTTTAAACTCATGGGGTAAATCACCAATAGCCCTAGATTAGCTATATAGTGCGACGTTAATATAACTCTCCCTCACTCCACTAGAATATTATTCAGATATACTTCATGAGATTCAGCCGTGTTTCTCTGAAGACCCGCTGTGTAGAGGGGGAAGCCGCTTGTCAAACCAATTGGTCGTCAAAGTAATCCCGTTGGTGTGGTGAGGAAGTACACTGGTGTGCAAAAATTAAGGACGAGACGGTTTTTTTCAATATAACTTTGTACAAAAGCTTTCCAAATCAACACATTTAATACCGTAAGATCCCCAATTCGTAAGTAAATGTGTAATGTAAGCAACGCTTACTATATGAGAAATCAGAGGGATAAAAAGAAGTTTGATTGAAAAAGTAGCATGGAGCGCAATGCGACTGAAGGCCGAAAACATCCCTGTGATGGGTGTCCAGCAAGAAACATCCGGTCTTTAGTAGGGGATATGATCTCCCTGACTGCTAGGCAGGTTTCACAGCGTCTGCCCATGCTGAGAATGAGGGTGTCAATGAGTTGTTGAGGCATTGCTGCCCATTCGTCTTGCAGCGTCAATCGAAGCTCCCGAATCGTTACTGGTGGTAAAGGTACGAGCTGCCAAGCGTCTACCTAGAAAACCCATACATGCTCGATGGGATTGAGATCCGGACATCGTGTCGGCCAATCCATACGTTCAATATCCTCACTCTCTAAGAACTGTTCGGCAGCTACTGTGCGATGACATGGTGCATTGTCGTCCATGAAAAGGAACTGCAGATCCATAGTGCCTCTAAAAAAGACGCACATATGGAAGAAGAATCTCGTTACAATAACGGGTCCCGTTGACGGAACCTGCGTCGAAGATGTGAAGGTCTGTACGACTACCAAGCATGATGCCTCCCCAAACGAGAACACCGCGACCTCCATACCTGTCCCTTTCAATGATGTTCGAGGGATGATTGCGGCTTCCCGCTCTCTCCAGATGAGTATGCGATGAGAATCGCTACTCAAACTGAATCTGCTCTCATCTGTAGAGTACTCGTCCCCATTCATTGTCTCTCCAATTACGGTGTTCCCGGCACCACAGAAAACGCCTTCTCCGATGGGCAGGCGTTAAAGGTACACACCGTACAGGGCGTCGTGCAAACAGACCACCACCGTGCAGTCTTCTGGCCACGGTAAAACGCAATATCGGTCGTCCAGTCACCTGTGTCGTGTGTCTAGCGATTTCTCCCCCTGTCTGCCGCCTGTTTCTTCTGGCCTGTAAGACAATGTACCGGTCATCTGCGGGTGTGGTTCCTCGTGGACGACCACTACTGAACCCCCGGATAGCTGTTCCTGTAGTTTGAAATGGTCTCCAAAGTCGTGAAACGATGCTGTGAGTAATTCCGAACTCTGCAGCCACACTTGTCTCACTGCGGCCTTCCTCCAACTTCCCAATGATTCGACCTCGGGTAAAAGCATCCAGATGTCGTCTAACAGATTGATTATTCGCCGTTTCTCGCTGGAGGCAGCAACTCGGTGTGATTTTAACTGCTATACGGCGTGCAATCTCTTTGCCAGAAATACTGATCTTACACCGACAACATGCTTTTATACAACTCAGACACTCCCCCATTACGCCTACCTGCATATCTGCGCATGTGCTACCGTACATCACCTTACTTAATCTCCTGATTGATCTTTCTGTCCGCTCTGCCTCTTCGTTCAGCTGATATGCTAATTTTTCGACTTCGTCCTTAATTTTTGCACACCGGTGTAAACAGAGAGGTTAATAGCTCAGGTGACGTCGTCCTTATCTGATTATGGTTCAAATTCACAGG
>BMAU01013834.1:0-10314 GCA_019973935.1 Trichonephila clavipes
TGTAATGTGTGAATGTTTGTAGAGTAGGATACTAGCTCAATGATCGTTCTCGTTATTTGACCATTTTCAAAAATTTCTGATCTATCACTAATTCCTTCGTGTTGTTTCGTAGCTTAACATTAATAAGCATTTAATCTGATAATGATAAATTCTTTATTATAATCCTTGGTTCAATAATTCTTAAGTGACAGTGAAATTGCACAAAAGATCAACCACCCATTTTACGATATCTTCAAAACAAAAGTATACTCTTTCAATTCCTACTATTAGTTCACGCTCTCCCTATATATATATATATATATAAAATATATATATATATATATATATATATATATATATATATATATATATATATATATATTACTCAAAACAATTAAAGGGATTACAAAGTTTTTTTTTTTTTATAAAATAAAGATACAACCGAATTTTTTTTTTGTCCAAAATGTAAGAGAATCACAAATGCAAATTTTTCTGATTTTTCAAACTGTGATGCTAATTTTGGTTCGACGTCAAAAAACGTCTAACTTCAGCGGCTGCAGTTAAATTTGACTTTCAACTGAAATCAAGACAAAGGATGATCGACATTCAGTGACTGCTTTGTTTCGATGAGTACAATGTCTCAGCGAAATGCATTTAACTAGATTCAGAAGCTTGGAGAGTTGTTGGCAGGTTAGAAGGGGCCAAACTCAAGCCAGTAAACAAGCCATTGAGTGTCTACAAAGTGTGATTTCAGGATCTGGAACCATTTTTGGAGACTGGAAGTGCAGGCCAAAGACCAGGACAAGGTCGTAGATGGGCACCAACGCCCAATGAAGATCATTATTTAGTGTTAACGGCTCGGAGACACCGAAATGTGAAGACTATTCTTCTCCAACAGCAACACCTTCGCTTGCCACGGCTACTGGCACCACGGTTTCAACTCAGACTGTCGAAACCGGCTCCATGGTGTGTACATCTGTATGCTCGCCGGCCGATGGTATGTGTTAGAATAACATCAAGGCATCGTCACGACCGCGGGAAGTGGGCAACAGAACATGTGAACTGGAGGAGAAATGAATGGAGCAATGTTCTTTTTCTGACGAGTCCCGTTTTTCTGTTCACATCCGGATAATAGGCGTATTTTCATCTGGAGGGACCGTGGCAGTAGAATAATCCTGCGTTCGTTCACGAAAGTGTCAAGGATTTGGCGGGGAGTGTTGGTGTATGGTGGCATCTCCATTGACGGGCGCACAGACCTACATCATTCGAGATGGACCTCTGACTGCTCGCCGATATAGGGATGAGATCCTCAGACCTATTGTAGTCCCTTACGCTGCAGCAATCGGAGATGACTTCATTTTTTAATGGACGATAACTGCAGGCCACCTCGTGCTAACCTGGTGGAGAATTTCCTTTTGCGAGAGGAATCGTACGAATGGAATAGCCAGCTTGTTTTCCAGACATGGATCAATAGCACGTTTGGGACGCTCTAGGAAGACAGCGGGATTGCTGGCCGCTGACCAAACCCCCCACAAACTCTCAAAAACTGGAAGGAGAGCTCTTCTGGAAGAGTGGGACAGAATCCCCCAACTCGTGATTAATAGCCACATTGACTCCATGCCTCAGAGGTGCTCAACCTTGCTGGACGTCCGTGGAAACCATACCCCCTACTAAAAATGATTTCCTTTGAAGAAAAACACCTTTTCTTATTCTTTTCTCATATGTACAAATTGTGTTTTTTTTTTCTTTTTGTGCACACAAATGCGCAATAAAATGCATTTTTCTGCCAAACATAATGTAATTTATTCTCATATAACCTACTACGTCTGTCGACCATGTATCAATCAGTCGACCATGTATAAAAAAGTTTCCCAGCCACAAGATGCACCTAAAACCGCAATATCCTTTAATTATTTTGAGCAGTATATATATATATATATATATATATATATATATATATAAAAATATATAAATATATTTAGGATTTATAAATCTTTTAATTTTTACTGCTATACACACACACACACACACACATATATATATATATATATATATATATATATATATATATATATATATGTGTGTGTGTGTGTATAGCAGTAAAAAATTAAAAAGAAGACTAAAAAGATCCTAAAACATCTAAGAACAAACCGAAAGAACCAAAAACAATTACAAACCAAAAAAAAGAGAAATATAGCTAGAGTGAAAAAAACTATTATGGTTCCCGAGTTGTCACTGGCTTAGGACAGTGAAACAGGGTTAAATAGTGTTTTTGTGAGATCTCAACATATATATATATATATATATATATATGTGTGTGTGTGTGTGTGTGTGTGTGTCGCAGGGAAATTATTACATTAGGGGATTTCACAAATCCTAATGGAGATGATCAATTCACGCAAGATGTTAAAATAACAATTCTGTACGGGATATGCCTAACTAAAGTAAGTGATTTGATCAAATCCTAAACTGTTACAGTGAAATGATGAAATAATATTGTCAAGGGTTTAAAAGTGTTATTTACCAAATAGGGTGCAATAGGAATAGAATTACAAATTATTTACTCGAAATTAATTTACAAAATAATTAGGTAATGAAACTGGTATTTTTGAAAAAAAAAAAAAAAAAGGATATTTGTACCAGAATTTGAAGAATTTTTAAATGATACATTCAGAAATGTCCTGCTTTATTTGTAACACCTTTTTTCAGTTATTATTTCCCTTTTTTAAAATAGCTTTTTTATTATCAAAAAGCTTTTTTATCTATAAAGAGGACGTGGTTGAATTCCCTAATTTTTTTATTTACATTTTTGAATTTAAGTTGTGATATCTTTCCCCCTTGGGAGAATATCCCTCAGGTATCAGCGTGAGCCAGAGGCGTAGGCTTAACGAAAGAACTAGAATCAAACATTATCTTAATATGACTTTATTAAGATATTCAACTTAAAAGTTTAACAAATTAAATTATAATAATCAATGTGAGAGAATCTACGATGGCAAAATACGCAACACACAATATATATAGATAATAATTGACTGAACTAAACTCGGACCATTATTAATAACTGAAATAACTAACTTCAATTCCAATACAATCACTGATTCTAATATTAAATATTCAATCCTACCTTGTTGCAGTTATAGTATGTTTTTGTTAATGTTATAGTATGTTTTCTTACATTGCTATTGATCATTTCGTAATATGGATTTGTGTATGTTCCCTAGCAAGAACACTCACTTACTAGAAATAAGTAATTCCAAATTTAGTTCAGTGTTTTCTTTAGTAATTAAAAATTGCAGCTCAGAAATATAGTGGTGCTTGATGAAGGGATGTGTCGGTAATCTGTCAGTTGTCTCATCATCATTCCATTAAACTTTTCTCAAAGGAAAAGTTCTATAAGAGAGGGCGAGAGCTGTAACGTCGCTTCTCCAAACATCAACATCTAGTCGGCTTCTTTGTGGACCCCACCCACACGTGCATCTTGCACCTGCAACGCAACCCCTTTTTGACCCCGAGGAATCTAGCTCGTCGACCGGAAGATGAGGGAGAGATGCTTTTGAACTTGCACGGGGCGGTAACCAACGAATCCTGCTCTCACAAAATAGTGGACTCTAACAATCTATAATTAACTTTAATAACTGTAATGTATCATTCTGTAAATAATATTCAATAGTTGTGTGACTTAAATAAATTCCATATTTAAATTAACCAAAGAATACGCTACCGTTATTCTTTCAAACGTTGGTACGTCACAAAAAGTTTTATCTAGTTTCTAATTTTCAGGGGTAAAAGAGTGATATATCAATCGAAAGATAATAATGCAAAAATATAACTAAAAAATGATATTAAGATCATTTTATTTTGATGAGTCACGTCAGATTCCCGATGCTGCATGACACGGATGCGGAGAGGAAGGGGGTAAAAGGGAGTGGTAACAAGCGAAAATAGAGCTCTACAAATGCTGACTTGTTCATTTCATCATTTTCCAAGACATTTTGGGGATTTGATCGAATCACTTACTAACATCAAGGAAATGACCTCAAAGATACGTTATTGTAACATCTTGCGTGAATTGATCATCTCCGTTAGAGATTTGATGAAATATCCCTAATTTCATCATTTTCCTGCGACATGTATGTATATTTATTTCTGTATATATCTTGCTCAAATTTTAAATCATTCATTAAATACTGACACACTGAATACATCCACTGAAGTTCAAATACACTTTTTAACTTGTAGTGGATGGCACTTGATGTTAATACAGTTTTTTAAATATTAATTCATTAATAAAATTTTATTTTTAATTTTAAACTTATTCTTTGTTTCTTTCTGATGAAGTTAGAACTAGCACTAACAGATGGCGCCAGTAAGTTTTCTTGGCTTCAAATATATTTGTTTCAACTTTTGGTGGATGACACTTAATGTTGATACAGTTTTTCACAAATATCAATTCACTAATAAAATTTAATCAACTAAAATAAAATTTTTCTTGTTGACAAAAGTAGGGGATTGACTACAAAGAATTTTTTTTATATTACTTGTTTTTACAAAAATATTTTAGTGAAAATCACACACGACATTAAATTCCGACACATTTTATTTCGCAAGAATAAACCAATCAATAAAAATGTCCGTGAAGGCGTGTTTTGGAGAGAAACTATTTCTCTCGATTGCACATTACATCAAATTCTCGTCAGGTTTTAATACATTTGATACTCTTCTCCAATTTCAAACGTACTTCATTTCTCAACCATCATTGACAACTCGTGAAACAACCCCCCCCACCACTTCATCAAATATTCTCTGATGTATACCTATCGAACAGAACGGGGAATTTCTCTGTTGGCATTTTTTTTTATCTCTCATCATAAATTTCGACATAAAATATGATGCCTGGGCAAAGGAATTTTCTTGTGGGGAAATTTTATTCCGAACAACCTTCGAGCTGAAGGTTTTCTTCGTATTTTGCTTCTTCTCCTACCTTGTGCTCCATTTTTTTCTTTTCCCTTTCTTTCTAGACAGAGAACACTTTTGAAAAGAGTTCACCCCTTCGAGGAAGTAGCAAAGGGAAGGTAGGTGAAGGGAATCGGAACGGAGGGGTCGAATGTGTGGGTGGGGAAGATGTTCGAAGGGGGTAGATAGGGGTTTGCAGAAACCGCATTTCGGGAATTACTTGAGGTGCCGCAGTTTCTTTTGTTGTTGTTATGGATACCGCGAGAAAAGATCCCCCAAATATGGAGCGGAGAAAGTCCTGATTCCTTCTATTAATTTTTTCCTTTTTAGGTTCCTTTAAGATGAGAGGTTTAGAACGTGAAATAGGAAAAGATTTGTTACTTTTCGCCACTGAACTGTGCAATCGCCTCGGGAAGTCCCAGACAAAGGATGTTTTGGATTTATTGCTCGCTTCTTTTTTCTTATGGAAATGACTGACGATAACAAAGATTCTGAACTAGAAATTTTTGTTTTAAAAAAAGAAAAGATGCAATGCTCTTATTTTATTGAATGAGGTACCCGGTGTACTGTTTTAAATTTGAATTATTACGCGCATTATGCCCCAACGTTTCTCTAACTGTGGGGTGCACCATCAAGGATGGCGCGATAAGTCTACGAGGAGGGGACACGAGTATACTGAAAAAGTCCGGACAAAGAGATTATTTTAAAAATTATTAGAGTTTACTGAATGTGTGTGTAAACAAACAAAATATATTCTGACATAATAAATAATAAAATAGACATTTACATTGACATATTACACTTATAAATATATCAGTACAGTATAATGTATTTTATAAATTACTAGCAATACTAAGCTAAGGACAACATTAATAATTACCAATGCCCCCATGATTTTGTCATGTAAATTATACATAAATATTAACACTTATCTTGATAATGTGTGCGATTTATCATTAATCCCTTAATTGTCGATTGAAAGTTACGCGATTCGCTCCCAAATGCTACCTTTTTCACATAGGCATACGTGTGCGTTGTATAGGGGGAAAAAAGGCACAAATAACACATTTTTTTCTGAAATAAGTAAATCCTTCATCAGCATTGTTAAGGTCCTTAAATTTGCATTCAAACCCTTCGGAATAATTCTATGAATATCAGTGCACAGAAGAGATCGTACTTCGGAAAGACGTGTATATACGTCTGGGGCAATTAACACTTTGGCTAGGCAAGACGTTTACATACGCCGACAGCACTTAAAGAGGTTTAAGTTGTGTTGTAGCTTTAGAGTCAAAGTGTAGTATTATTGAATTCAATACATTGTTTGTGTATGAGGGGAGGGGTGCGATGAAAATTATGATTCAATATGGGGTCACAAACACTTAAAGTTTCAGCAGCACTGACTTAATAACTCATAATATTTAAATTACTGACAAATCTCACGTACCTCTATTCCATTAATGCAATTCTGTTTGATCAGAATTTAGTGGAGTTTGTCGTCTTTTTCAAGTAACGTCTTCTACAGTGTGATTATTTGATCAATGGCTCATGCAGAAGCAATATGAGGACAGCACAGAAATTCTTCCAAACTTGGTTTCGAGATTGACATGAATCTCTTTAAATGGCAGTCACTTTTTAGTTTGACTAGAGGCCACTGTAGCTAGTGGTCAAGCTAACAGACTGGAGCCAACGTGTTTTGAGTTCGATCCTAGTACCGCTGAGGACCCATCGTGCAGAAGGCGCTGATGCACGTTAAATATGTCGTGGTTCAAATGTCCTCCCATTGGTGCATTGTGGAAATTAGAAGAGGGTGGTGCCAGCTTTTGACCATGGTTCAAATTTACGACGTCCAACACCAAAGAGTCATCGAGTAGCTGAATATATAGTGTCATCTTAATATTCACCCATTCATTCAGTTTGACTAATTCTAGTGCAATATCAGTATCCCAGTTGGAATTATTCAACCAAGAGAGGATATAGGAATATCTTAAAGTATAAAAGAAAATACTTTCAATCGGCAGTTAATGGATTAATTATAAACCGCACAAAATTACCAAGATAAATGTTAATTTTTGTTTTTCATATCATATATGACAAGTCCATGCGGTCACAGGTAATTAGTAAACTTGTTCTTAACTTAGTATTGGTAAATTAATTATAAAATACATGGTGCAGTACTGATATATTTATAAGTGAAAGATATTATATAAAGCGTAAATGTGTATTTTATTTTTATTTTGTCAGAATGTATTTTTTTATTTGCCTACTCTCAGTAAATCAATATTTTTTTAAATAACTTTTGTTTTCCACTTTTCAATATGCTCGCCCCCTCGTTGGTTTATCACGCTTCCTAAGTGGGCATGACCCATAGTTTGAGAAACGCTGCACTTTAAGTTGTTGTGTTACCCACGGGTGTTAAAAATATCGCACACTTAGGGTTCTTGAAATGGAATACGTATAGAAAAGAAAAAGAAGAAAAAAGAGAAAAAAAAAGTATTTTCTATTTCTTTCAAGTTTATCTTAACCTTCCATCATCCCTTCCATTAAGAAATAAATTTTAAAAGATATATATATATATATATATATATATATATATATATATATATATATATATATATATATATATATATATATATATATACATATATATATATATACATATATATATACATATGTATATACATATATATATACATATATATATATACATATATATATATACACATATATATATACACATATATATATACACATATATATATATACATATATATATACATATATATATACATATATATATATATACATATATATATACATATACATATATATATATATATATATATATATATATATATATATATATATAGTATAATAAAATAAAAGTGAAGAAGTGCTAAACCTACTGTGCTAAAGAAATAAGAAATTGGAATTCAGCAGACACAACAAATGTAAATACAAAAAAAGTCATTGGACTAAATTGAAGACCTATTATGATTTCTAAAGCTGTCGTTGAATTATGCCAACGAATTAGGGTTAAGCAATGCTTTGTGGATCCAACCTTCCCCGTACAGCGAAATTTGCTTTTTCGACATAATAGAAAAAAAAGCCAAGTTGAAAAGTTAAGCCTAATACAACACGTGGATGAAGAACCTAATAAAATCGTAAAAAGAAATTGAGAAAAGAGAACATTAATGAGTCTCTCAAGGAGAGGAATAACAAAAAAATTTCATATATATATATTAGCATCGTACTGTATAGTAGGTGACAGGCCTTGTAATTTTGACTACCACACCACACCAACGGGAGGACATTGACCCGCCACAAAATGCATGTGCATCGCCTCAACCCTCAACACAGTGCATCTTTGGCGGCAAGAGGATTCGAACCCGTGACACTCTGTTCTCGAGTCCGTGACCATAATAGCTAGAATACCACGTCCACATAAGTTTGAAGAATTTCCGCTGTTCGAAAAAAATATATGTGGACCTTTCCCTTCCCTTTCAATTAATTGTAACCAATGCTTCTCACACTTTCAATATTTGCGACCCAATTTTCAATCATAATTTTCATAGCCCCTTCCCCCATGAAATAGCAATAAATCGAATGCAATAATAATGCATTTAACACTAAAGCTACAATATGATCTTAGTTATAAGCCGTACAAAGTTTCAAGGTAAGCATTCTGCATACAACTTTGTGTATAATAAGCCCATGGGAGTAAATAATAATTATTAAACTTGTTTTTAACTTAGTATTGATAAATTGATAGTCAAATACATTGTGTAGTACTGATACATTTTTATAAGTGTATTAAATAAATGTAAATGTGTATTTTGTTGTTTTATTATGTAAAAATTGCTACCTTTTAAGGTATCCGACTACGTTCGGAACCGTGATTTTAAAAAAGCGCATAAATGGATAATTTTCATGATATTTAGTGTCACTCAGATTATAATACATGCATAAAATTGTTTTAAGGACATTTTGACAAAAAAAAATTATTTAAATATAATATTTTGGCAAAAAATTAACTTAGAATAATATTTTTTCCAAATGTTCTCCTTTTGTGAAAAATGGTTTTATTATAATAATAATTTGCCTGTATATAGCTCTGACCTCTCCACAGAAGCTCAACTAGAATTTTTGAAAAATTAACATTATTTTCAGAGTTACAACCAATTGAAATAATTACTTGCGGTTTTTTTAAAATTTCTTCCCTTTATTGTCGTAAAATATGAATAAACCCCCTTTTAAGTTATATATTTCAAAAATTCTAGTTAAGCCTATATACAGGCACAATATTATTATTATAGAACCATTTTTCACAAAAGGAGAATATTTGAAAAGATTATTCTAAGTTAATGTGTTTTGCCAAATATTATATTTAAATATTTTTTTCAAAATGTCCTTAAAACAATTTTATGCATATATTCTAATCCAAGCGACACTAAATATCATGAAAATTATCCATTTATGCGATTTTTGCAAATCACGATTCGAACGTATTCGGATACCTTAATAAAAAATAAATGTAAATTAATAGTTTTAAATAATCTTTTATTTTCAACTTTTCGATATGATCGCGCCCTCAAGTTAGGTTAACACCTCCCAGGAAGGGGGCGTCCCACAGTTTGAGAAACTCTAACTTGTAACAGTTAAAAAATATGGGTATTAGTTTTCATCAATTTAAGTAGTGAAATTTAAACTTTCATTCCCTCAAATTTTTCATTTAGAAATGAATCAACCGCGAATAAAAAGATTTCTGAAACATTCTAAAGTGAAGAATTTTTCAGTTTCATTCATTGCTCGTGTAAAGTTAAAAGTAAACTATTTTTTATAAAAAATGTTCCGAAAAAAAGAAGCCAAGTGAGGGATGAATCTTTCTCGCAAAATCCGTCTGAATCGAGAAAAATGAATCCTAACGAAAATACAAATAGTGCTCGCCCGGGGAGGACCCGATCTACATATTTACATGACTTTAGAAGTCAAAAAGCTGTAGCGACTTGAAAATGTTTCTCTGTTCTTAAGCATTCTTTGTTTTGTTTCAGGCGTTATCGCCCGCTGCAAACCTGCCTAAGCTCTTTCGAGAGGATTTCGATTTTTGTGCATTTGGATTCGTGTTTGCTTCCCTTTTTCCCCTCTTTCTTCTCTTCTCGTCGATTCAAGAAGTTAGTTTTTAGCTGTCTTATAAAAATGAATGAAGAGATAGCTCTTTATCTAGAGGAAAAACTATATGGTATAATATTTACCTTTTTCAAATTCCCTCTGTATTTTTCGGTAAACATCCGAATCAAAGTATCAGACATTTCAGTACCTGGACAAACAAAAAATATTGTATAATTACAAATTACTTCTAAAAGACATAAATCACATAATTTA
>BMAU01013835.1:0-10330 GCA_019973935.1 Trichonephila clavipes
TTAGCCCCTTTACACTATCGGTTTTCAGTGGCACGAGGTATCGAACCTACCTCTAGTCAACGCCTGCCAGGAGCTCCTGAACGTGATCACTCGACTTCTCCAATGATGTTTCAATCCAATTGAATCAAGATTACAGGAGAGTTGTCCATATTGAAA
Source organism: Trichonephila clavipes (assembly GCA_019973935.1). NCBI lineage: Eukaryota > Metazoa > Arthropoda > Arachnida > Araneae > Nephilidae > Trichonephila > Trichonephila clavipes. Next base: position 157 of record BMAU01013835.1, read on the forward strand.
AAAAAGAGAAGAAAAGAAAAAAAGAAAAATGAATAGAAAAAAGAAAATCAAGGAAGAAAAGAAAAAAAGAAAATCAAGAGAAAAAAGATCTATTACGTTGAGTCCGTCTGTTACCGTGGGATAAAAAGGTACTTAGTAAATAAACAGTACCCTATTATCTTCCGGTAAAAGGCGTACCCACTTGCTCATCGAATAAGGTTTAAGGAAGGAGGAACACAATGAATAAGATTTCTTCAATGTCTACAGAATTTTTTAATCGATTAAACTTCCCATCTTCAAAAATTATTAACTTCTTTGTTAATAGAGTCTTAATCCCTCTCTTAACGATTCAACAAAACTTAACTCACAAATTGGTTACAGTCGTGCACACTAACTAAACTTCTTTTAAAATTATAGGTGAAAGCATTGTTCTTACAACTATAGATGTATTCAAATTCAAAGTAATACTGATATAATAATATTGCGAGTGTGTAGAAAATACTTAATAGCTTACAGAAACTGAAATATCATAAATCGCCCACAAAAAGTTACATAGATGATACACTGTTCCACAACAAAAGCTTAGAGTTTACAATCCAGAAAAAAAATTTAGTTGTTGTCGCAAACTATCTCGAATTTAACCATTCTAATCACAAGTATATTCTTAGTTTGTATTATGATTCTTTGCGTGTCATTCATTCTGTTTGCTTAGAAAGTTGACTTCTACTTATTTTTAAATGCATGGTTTATTAATTTATAGTGTCTTCCTGCTTACCATGGTTATGTTCTTTTGCACTAAAACTCATTGGATTGGCAGATGGGATTTATGGAAACAAAGCCATCCAATTGAACAAACGTGTTGGTGCAAATCTATCCCAAGTGGCAAATTCACTCGGGGTCGATTTCCCGCTATTTCAACTCCCAAAAAAAGAATGTGTAAACTGCTTTTTCACCCTTCCGATTTTTACGGAGGTTTTTTGCGGAAAAGTATTCACCTTGAAAGCTTAAAGCCATCAAACGGTTTAGGGAACAACTACATTTATTCGGAAAATCATCAAAGTACGAGTTAGGTTACTATTGATAGAACTTATATGGAGTAAGCAAAATTCGTTCACACAATAAAACATTTGACTTGGAATAAACTAAGTCAGTCAATGCTTAAGGTGATTCGTTACGATAAGGTATAGTACAGAGAATTGTAGAACATAATTAGTTTCAAAAAGTACCTTTTTATTTTTCAATCAAAAATGGAGGAAGTGAAACACCAAGAAATTAATAATATATTACGGAAATGAAAACTGAGCTCTTAAAAAGGATATTTTCTTTAAAAATGGGGTCTGACATTTATTGAGAAAATATATTTTTTAATAAATAAATTTAAAAATTATATATATATATATATATGTGTGTGTGTGTGTGTGTGTGTGTGTGTGTGTGTGTGTGTGTGTGTGTGTGTGTGTGTGTGTGTGTGTGTGTGTGTGTGTGTGTGTGTGTGTGTGTGTGTGTGTGTGTGTGTGTGTGTGTGTGTGTGTGTGTGTGTGTGTGTGTGTGTGTGTGTGTGTGTGTGTGTGTGTGTGTGTGTCTGTGTGTGTGTGTGTGTGTGTGTGTGTGTGTGTGTGTGTGTGTGTGTGTGTGTGTGTGTGTGTGTGTGTGTGTGTGTGTGTGTGTGTGTGTGTGTGTGTGTGTGTGTGTGTGTGTGTGTGTGTGTGTGTGTGTGTGTGTGTGTGTGTGTGTGTGTGTGTGTGTGTGTGTGTGTGTGTGTGTGTGTGTGTGTGTGTGTGTGTGTGTGTGTGTGTGTGTGTGTGTGTGTGTGTGTGTGTGTGTGTGTGTGTGTGTGTGTGTGTGTGTGTGTGTGTGTGTGTGTGTGTGTGTGTGTGTGTCACCGGCAAAGTATGAAATCTGGCACTCTATTGAATGCCTAAAACTAGACGGCAATGTATAAAATGATTCTTATTTCACTCATTCATGCCTAGGCAGTCTATAGAATGCCTAATGAGAAACCGGCAAAATATGAAATACATCTCTGATTCGTTTCGAATATTGTGTGGCAAGGCACGAGACTTTTAACGCATGCCTCGGGCTGATAATTTGTCAGTTGATGATTGTGGTTTGTTCGGGAGTGTCAAAATACTTAATTTTACTTAAACTTTCTCAACAAAAAATTGGGTTTTTTCTGCTGCATGAAAATGGAGAAGCAAGCTGTAGTGTTGGAGAAGGAGTCATGGTCTGTAGCAGTGGTAGGCAGCCTATGACACATGGTACAATTATCTGTGGCATTCAGCATTACTCAAAAATTTTGTCAATTTTTGAATGGCTGGAACTTCCTAAATTTTTAATCAACCTTATTCGACAGATATCTCAAGAACTATGGACAATTAAGGAATTATGAAAAAATTTGAAAGATAACTGTAAAGGTAAATTTATATATATATATTTTTTTTTGTAAATTATTGAATACCATAGCTGGAGATATTTAACTGCCTGTAATATGTATATATACATATGCTCTATATGCTCCACCGCCTTCGTAGGGGTTTCACGCCCCTCCCAGGGGGCACACCACACAGTTTGAGAAACGCTATTCCAAGCGCAAGTGCATTCTCAGTATTTGGCACAATTCTTTTCACTTCATTTATTTGCTTTGGAAAGGGTTTTTTTCCCTTCATTTTAAGCTTGTGGTTTATCTCTATCGTCTTCCTTCTTTCCATAGTAATGCTCGTTTGCACTTAAGCTCATTGGATTGTCAGATGGGATTTACAAAAACAAGGCCATCAAATTGAACAAACGTGTTGGTGTAAATCTGTCCCAAATGTCAAATTCACACGGGGTCTATTTCAAGGTATTTCAACTCTCAAACATGAAGAGTGAAAACTATTTTTTCCCCTTTCGATTTGCACAGAAGTTTTCTGTAGTGTGCGAATCAGAAAAATATTCACCATGAAATATTGAAGCAGTAAAACGATTTAGGGAACAATTACATTTATTTAGAAAAACATCGGAGCACGAGTTGTCGTAGATTGGTGGAAAATGTAACTAGTAAGCAAAATTCGTTCTTAAAATATAAGATTTGACCTAAAATTAAAATAAAATCATCCAATACTTATAGTTAATTGATACAGGGAGCTAGAGCAGATATGTATAATATATATTTTATTTAAACGAGTACATTTAAATTTTAATAAAAAAATAGAGAAATACCAGGAAGTGTATATATGGAAGTATATATATATATATATATATATATATATATATATATATAATTGATTGAAGCATTCAATCAATTTAGATCTTATGTAGCAACAGAAATTCGGGAATTAGATTTCACTTTTGAAAATGAAATTATGTATAAAGATCTTAAATCATCAATAGAAAATATCCAAAATGACTTCGTGATTACATATGTTGATAAGGTCTCTGCTAATTATGCCATAATTTGTAAATACTTTTACAGTAAAATATTAAGTAACCACATTTTAAATAATAATTCATTTCAAAAATAAATTTACAATAATAGAGAAGATGATAATCGTCTTTTAGCTTTGAACAAAAGACATTATTCATCTAAATAATATTAAATATCCAAGTATTTTTTTTAAAAGCCCTATAAAATTCCGTAGTATCACTAATGGATACAATACATATATCACGAAGTTAGGGAAGATCTTACAATCTCTTCTTCAAAATCTAATTGATAATTTACAAAACACGGCAATAATTAAAAATAGCTTAGAGTTTGCTAGAGTTACTAAGGATATGCTAATTTTTTCCATGCATGGTTTTGATTTCGAGGACCTTTTTAATTCTATAGATATTGACGATATGATTAAGGTTCAACAATTAATTTATGATAAATATGAATTATATACTTCAATGAAAAAAGAAAAATTTGATATTCTTGTTAACCTCGTATTAAAAGAAAATTTCATTACATTTGATCAGAATCTTTATAAACAGATCAAAGGATTACCTCAGGGTGGTCCAGCTAGTAATTCTTTAGCAAACCTATATTTACATTTTTTAAATAGATCATGTTGTAAATGATTCTTACTTAATTTATTGTTATATAGATGATATAATAATTTTTGGTAAAAATAGTGAATACAAACCAAATATTACGTTCTACCCTGATTATCTCAAGCTCCTTAAAACTAACTTCAATTCTAATATGGTGGAATTCTTGGATTTAGACTTGCATCTTATTAACAATAATGTAGTCAGTAACATTTTTGACAAAAGAGATTCGTTTAAGTTCCATATAATTAAAATTCCCGTATGGAATAGTAATAAACATATATCAATTTACAGAAATATCATTTTGAATTTTTTATTTAGAAATGATAACTTAACTACCCACAAAATAGATAAATACAATACAGCAATATAAAAAAAATTTTCAATGTTGTTTAGATCATGAATAAATTTTAATTTCTTAAGAGTTTATATTCATCACAAATACATTAGCTTTTGAAGATGTCTTTTATTTTGAATTCCAAAACCACCACACAACAATAGGATTTCAAAGTCAGCATGTTAGTGGTCTTGCTGTGAAGATTATATCATAACACTCATGTCACAGTTTACATTTTTCCACACACATCTGGAACATCTTACACATTGTTGACAACCAACCAAATTAGAGCCTAGCAAATTTACATTTTGACAATCAACCAATTCAAATTTTACCATATTTGATTGTCCTCATTTTATACCTGTCTTTGCTGGCAGGTTTAAAAGTCAGCTCAAAAGATGTGTTTATGTATTTTCGAATTTTTTAACTTGGTGAATAATTGATTTTCATTAATGGCAAGACGCTTGATTCTCTTCGTAAAAGCTTTGTGAGTAAAGAAATTTTGTTAAATTATTTTTTGAAAGATACTTTTCTTATGTAATTGTTTTAGCATTTTTCTACTTTTCTTACGTAATTATTTTGTGATTTTTCTGCATTAAGAGGGGAGAGTTTGTTACATAATAGTAGTGAGTGGTTTTATCATGCTCTCTGAATAATCCATACTCTTTTTTTTGTTTATTTTATTTTATTTGGTTTTCCTGTACCGAGTTGCAAAGGGGAAGGTTGGCGCCTTCAAACTAGTTTAACCCCACTTATTCGGTCCAAGTCCAAAAATTTCTTTCTGACTCGCTAGGTTCTTCTTTTTTGTAGTTTTTTTTTTTATTTCTCTATAATTTTGTTCTTCATGTTCAGCTTTTTATATTTTTATTACGCTATTTCTTGTTATGTTCTTTATCATTATTTCTTGTTTTTGATATATAATACTTTTATATATTATATTTTTAATATATATATATATTTTTATATAAATATATATATATATATATATATATATATATATATATATAAACATAAGATGACATAAATAAAAACGAGCTCCTAAATATATATACTTTAACGTGCTCTCTGAGATAAATTTAAGAAAAATTTTTTTCAATAGTTAAAACATTCGATATGAATATTTTCATGCAACTCTACAAAGCATAAAAATTATGTCCTACAGTGTAAAAATCTTTTTTAAAAATTGTTTAAGAAAAAAGATAAAAATACAAGTTGCGGGTATAATACCTCTTAAAAAGTATTTCTGAAGCACGTGAAAATTTTCTTAAGGAACATCATAAAGTTACATCATATAAGTCGAATTATTTAAAAATTTAGTTTTCTTTTTTCTTATTTCCAAATCCATAAAATTTTACAAAGGTAAAGTAAAAATATTAGTTATTTATAGTAATTAATTCTTTTAAGCATTAGTAAAAAAAGCCGTTGTGCATATGAAAGAAATCAATTATAAGGCATATATTTTTAATAAATTTATTCAAAATTAAAATGAAAGAAAGAAAGTCAAGAGAAATTTATAGAAAGAAAAGTAAATTAAGAAAAAAATCGGTGATATTTTATTTCCTTAGCATAAAATAAAACTATTTATCAAATCAACGATTATTTTAAGCCAAAAATTAATTCAATTATACATCTAAATTTAAAATGATACTAAGACCAGCAGTATACATTAATTATTTTAAATTTGAGCAACTATCACACAAAACAAGCTATTGACATATATGGTGGATTTATCGATCCTGAAAAAATTACCACTGTCATTTACAACAAAAAAGCGGTATGAAATTTTTATAACAATGAATTATGAAGGGAAAACGGATTCATATATAAAGATTATTGTACCTATATAATTCCGTGTCATAATTAAACAATGAAGGCGCAAATCAATTTCTCTTTCTCTCTCTCTCTCTTTCTCTTTCTCTCTCTCTTCTCTCTCTCTCTCTCTCTCTCTTTCTCTCTCTCTTTCTTTTCTCTCTTTCTCTCTCTCTCTCTCTCTTTCTCTCTCTCTCTCTCTCTCTCTATCTTTCTCTCTCTCTCACTCTTTCTCTCTCTCTCTTTATTTCTCTCTCTCTCTCTATCTATCTATCTTTCTATCTATCTCTGTATTTTCTTGATTTCCCAACAACATTATTCAATGACGCAGATACAAGTTAGACAATACAAGTATCGAATTTAAAATAATTTAGTCTCAACCCCTTAGCTATAATAAGAAAGTGACAATTCTGCCCCCAATTTATTGGTGATTTAATTCAAAAGAATTAATAGTTTTTGATATTGTTACTAATAATCAAAACTTTGAATGTATCCTACCCGATTAAAAATTTCGCAAGTATATATTTTTTATTTTGAACTATTTAATCTAAAAGTGAGGTCAAATAAATCTACAAAATGTATCACATTTGCAATAATTAAGACATTTACTTCGTACTGTTCATGCTCATTGTATTATACAAGCAACTAATCCGGTATATTTTCCGTGAAGATTTGATAATTGTGTTTCCATACAATTGAATCAAGAATACAAAAATGTCAACCTCAAATGAAAAGAAGAGAAGAAAAAGAAAAGGTAGAAGAAGATTAAAGAAGTGAAGCTGCTGTGTTGAGTTTGAGTGATAGTAAATCTTTGGCGAAGCAGCTTGAAAATGAACTAAGTCCAGGTCAAAATTTTCTAACGGGTGTTCTCAATTATCCATCTACCTGAAGTTACCTGTGCCTCTTTGCCCAAAGAAGGAATTCAAATTATAGATTTTTTTAAATCGATAAAACTTTCCGTCTTTGAATTTGGTCTCAATAACATCTTATAAATGTCTTATCTCCTCTCTTTAAAAACGGAACCAAATTTATAATATCCGTATTCATTGTTCTATATGATACGTGTAAAGAGTTTTCAGACATTATCATTTCTGAAACTACATTTCGTTGGTTCGAAGTTTTATACTTTTACGCACTGTATGTTAATCTTCAAACTGAATCGTTTTTATCATAAAAGGAAATTCTTTCGTTGTTTGCATGCACATTCCATTACACAAACAACTCTTCGGGTTATTTTACTTACAACCGTAATAAAGAGAAAAATTAAAGAAAAAAAAAAAAAAAAAAGGATGAAAAGAAAAGAAAGAAGAAATAAAACATGTGTTGAGTATGCCTGATGTCAAGAAATGGTGCAGTTATACTGTAACTATAAGCTGTAACTTATCATTTCCTGATAATAGGCGTACTCACCAAAAGTCACCAGAAATTTGTTAGATCAGTTAAATTTCCTTCTCTGAAAGACATTCTCTAAGTCGTTTAAAATATACTTTTTTTCACTCGTTTAGTAAGGAAGCAAAATTATAATCTTCAAGATTATATTATTCAATATCTTAAAAATTATTTTTACACATTGATCTTTAAACCTGCAATTATTTAGCTCACACTTTTGTATTTCTACGTCACTGCATTAAGAACTCACAAAAGAAAAAAATTATAAAAATAATTTTTTTATGATAATCCAAAAATAATTTTATACTTTTATGCGCATTTAGATAATTTTTTAAACTATCAAAAATAATCAAAGAATTTTAAAATTACTTTTTTTAACACTAGATTGCCATAGGATGTCATTTTGACTGTTTTTTTAATTTCAATAAGAAAAACAATTACGATGTAATGACACAAACTCTTAGACCTTTTTAGAATACATTTTTTCCCAAGTGAGGTAATTTTTTTATAGTTAATATTTACTAATAACTTGTTATATGACTGCAAATAATATTAAAAATATTACAGTTAATTTTAAACAAATTTTTTACACATTAAACATTCGTTCACATTGCAGTCCTTTTGACTTCTTTTGGACATTATTGGTATATACTGAGTTTCGGTCTTTCTAGTGTTAAATTAACAGAAAATCTTGAAAAAAAATCAAAGAAATATTTTAGGTAATTGTTAATAAACTAATACATCTGAAAATGGATTTAAGGCACAAAAACCTTTTCAAAGTGTAATATGCAAGTTTTTTCTCATACTAAAAGATAACATAGCAGTTTTACAGGAAATGCTGAGTTTTGGACATATACGATGTGCTATTTGAAATACGTACGAGAAACCAGGATCTTTTCATCGTATTCCATACTTTTACTTGCTTTATCAATTAATTAATCGTTGAAGAAAATTTACAGAAGTAAAATGTTACTTTTTTAGATTTTTTAAAATTTCTTAAATTTAGTTATTTTTTAGTTAGTAAGTTTGGAAAATATTGAGAAGAGCAAAATTCCAGACACATTTGGACCTAAAAGTCAATCAAATATAATTGAAAAAGTATTTTAGTAATTTATCTCAATTAATACAAGAACTGTAATAAATTTCTTAGAAAACCCTCTTGATATTTTAATTTTAACTGGAAAGCAATCTTATTGATCGATACGAAATTTGTATCTTCTCCAGATAAAGATTTCAGCGAGTATACAGAAATAGGCAAACAATACAATACTTAATTAGTACTTAAATACTATACATACTATAACTATTATTGACTATTGTGTAGCGATTAATAACATTTTTTAGGAATGTTTTTCAAATTTCAAGTATGTTTTGTAATGAAACTTGATTATTGTTCTGAACTACTTTCTGTGGACAGCTTTGTATTCCGTAATATTTTATCACGCTCTACATCTTTTTTTCCTCAAAGTATATTTTAAGTAAGGAAATTTAAAAACTGTAAAAGTCTGAATGAAAAATTTTAAACTTTTATATATCTGCAGATTTCTGTTTTTTATGCTGTATATGATCAATGAACTGTGAAAAACATTTTTTAACAATACAATGTTTAAAATAATTCTATTCAAAACTGTCGGGTAACACATCCGGATGATTTAACCATGGCGAAAAAATTACATTTATTTCTGCTAGAAAAAGAAAAATAATATCTTTCTTAAACGTGATACTATAATAGGAAATAAAGTTCATATGTATATATTCTCCATATATATCCTTAATAATATATTTAACTACTAATAACTTTAATTTCCCAGCCGCACTATTCGAAGATAAAGAAAGAAATTAGATATTATATAAGCATCGGCGTTTTTTAATAATTTAATCATTTATCCTGAACTCTCAGGCCACAAGGTGTCAATTTTGCAATGAGTATATTAAAGATTTTCTACTACATATTAAACAATAGATTTGGTGAACTGCTAATAATCAATGAAATTTTTAAAGTTTTTTGCTCAATTAGAACTTTACACGTACTTTTTTATGCTTTTATTTTGAACTATATTGCTCAGAAGCGAGGTTATATTAATATAAAAAATAATTACTTTTTGCCATAAAATTGAGACATTTACTTCGTACTGTTCATGCGCATTGCATTATACCAACAATGCCTCAAAATAACTTCACAGCCTGTTTCAATCAAACAGAATCAAGATTACAAAATGGTCATTTCCAAATTGTAATAAACGTAATAGTAAGTATTCGAAGAACAAGACATTCAAGAGGAAATTGAAGAAGAAAAGCTATTGTATTGAGTCTGCCCGTGTGTATAATTCATAATTAGGGCACTGAAAATAGGAGCGCATCCTCACTAAATCATCAAAATTTGTGTCTCTTTCTCCATGGAATAAATTGAATTCGCTTATAATATATCTTAAACATAAATCTTAAAATCTGGCCACAATAATTACGCAGTGTGTCTACCTGTAATTAATTTTTATGAAAAAAAACAGAAATAATACTATGAATTTGAGAATTACCTTCTTTAAAAAAAATTTCAGCTAACACATTAATCATTGGAAGATTTTATAGGAAAATAAAAATATATATTTTCAAGAAATATTATATATTTACAAAATAAGTACAGTTCTAATA
>BMAU01013836.1:0-17940 GCA_019973935.1 Trichonephila clavipes
TAATTTTTATGAAAAAACAGAAATAATACTATGAATTTGAGAATTACCTTCTTTAAAAATTTCAGCTAACACATTAATCATTGGAAGATTTTATAGGAAAATAAAAATATATATTTTCAAGAAATATTATATATTTACAAAATAAGTACAGTTCTAATAATAGAATGTGTTTAAAAATTATTAAGTGAAATTAGATTTCTGGGGGGAAAATTTCATGGCTAGTTTGCTTACAACAGTCCTTTGAAAATAGGATTTAAAAACATGCGTAAAATTAATTTAAGGTATCCGACTACATTCGGAACCGTGATTTTAAAAAAGCGCATACATGGATAATTTTCCTGATATTTAGTGTCACTTAGATTGGAATACATATATAAAATTGTTTTAAGGACATTTTGACAAAAAAAAATTTTTAAATATAATGTTTTGGCAAAAAATTAACTTAGAATAATCTTTTTTCCAAATGTTCTCCTTTTGTGAAAAATGGTTCTATTATAATAATATTTTGCCTGTATATAGCTCAGATCTAAATTTTTCTTTTTTATAAGTATCTAATTTTTTTTTCAAATTTAACATGGATTTGAATACTTCTCAGTAAATGTATATATATGGAATTATGGAAAGTATGATCAGAAAAAATGGAGAGAAATTCTGTATTTACATAACTTTACTTACCTTCCCCCTCTCCACCCTTGTATTATAAATTCCTTAATGTGACCTCTTTTATGGACTTTCTTTACATATATTAATTATATTTTTTTATTAACCTAAATATATGGATAACTTTCATTACTCCATATAAGTATTATTCGAAAAATTTTCTTCTCAATTAAAGTAAATTTAATTACTTAGTAAACTTAATTAAAGTAAATTTAATTAAAACTTAATTACTTAGTAAACTTAATTACTTAGTAAACTTAATTAAAGTAAATTTAATTAAAACTTAATTACTTAGAAAACTTAATTAAAATGAATTTAACTAAAAACTTAATTACTTAGTAAAATTAATTAAAGTAAACCTTGATATGCTTTTATATTAGTTAGAGTTTCAGAGTTATTTTAACGGGCTTATTGATTGTTTTAAAATACTCATCTTTTCAAGCGGGGGAAGGAATTCTCATTCAGTACGAAACAATTTTTTGGCTTTGAAAATTGATTTCCAATATTTTAAAAAATTATCCTGAATGCAGCTTAGGTATCATTTTTAAAGCAGATTTCCGTTTTAAAAGCTATTTTTTTATTAAACTTATATAATGTTTACCTATTGGTGTTCGAACTCTCCTATTACTTTTTGGCATAAAAATAGAAATGCACTGGAATTTCATTCTACGTATATTAGTTATAGCTCTTCGTATAGGTTCATTTAAAGTAGTAGCAGATGTAATTTTTATTGAAAAGTCAAACTTTTTCTTGTAAGAACTAACTGTCTACAAGTTACAACCCTTGCAAGTTTCACAAATGGTATGATGTCTCGCCCTTTCATGTTTTCTATAATAAATATAGTTGTTTCCTAAATCGATTTACGGCAAAAGGCTTTCAAGGTGAAAACTCCGTTTCGCACGAGACAAACTTTCGAGTTTTCACACTTATTGTTTGAGAATTGGAATAGAGAGACCGTAAAGTAGCACTCGTGTGAACTTTCCTCATGGGACAAATTTGCACAGCCAATACAAGTGAATAAACTACAAGCTTAAAAATAAATATAAAACAAATCTCTAAACAATGTGAAAAACGTGAAAAAATCCTGTTAACAGATTAAAATGTCCGTGCGCTAAGAATGATTAAATTGTTGATAGTTGACTACACACAGAAAAAAATCTTATTCTGGATTATAAGCTGTAGCTTTCTGCAATGGAACTGTATATCATTCCTGTAATATTTTGTGAAATATCTAGGATATTTCCTTATAAGTAATGTTATAAATGCTATAATTATAAGGTCATAATAAAATATTGTAGAAAGTAATTTTTTGTGCACTGCATTCTTAATAACATTTAAGTACTAATAGCTCTCATTTCCCAACTGTTCGAAGATACAGAAAGAGATTCAATATTATAAACACCGGTTTTTAAATGTTTCTGTCTTTTATCCTTAACTCTCTGGCCCTAAGGTGACAGTTTTGCAACTAGTTTTTTAAAGATTTTCTACAACATAAATCAATATGTTTGAGATATTACTGACAAACTTTGAATATTTCTTGAACAATCTGAATTTTACAAGAATGGTTTTTTTCCGGTTACATTTTAAATATTATTGTTCAGAAGCAAGACTTTTTTATCTATATATTAATCTAAAAAAACGTATCTCTTTTGTCATAATTGAGAAATTTGCTTCGGACTGTTCATCTACATTGCGTTGTACTAACACTCACACAGGATATTTTTAGAGCCATGTTTTAATCCAACAGACTCAAGATTACGATATGGCCATCTCCACAGTGTAATAAACATAATGATACAAATTAGGAGAAAAGAGATTCAAGAGAAAATCAACGAAGAAAAGCTGTTGTATTGAGTCTGCCTGTGAGGAGTACCTCGTGATGAATGCACATAATAAATAAAATGTCATCATCATGATTTACTAACAGGCGTTCTCACAAACTCAACAAAACTCATGTCTGTTAGTCCATGGAATAAATTGGAATTCGATTATTATAGAATCTATAATAAAGGCCATTCGCTTTTTTTAAAAATTTATTCTTGAATCGTACGATTTGGCGCAGCAGGGTGACTTATCTTCCACAAGAATCTTATAAATTTACTTGCACTATAATCAAGACTTTAGGAGTATTGGTAATCAAACCTTGAAAATTTAAGAGTACTTAGTACCCTTTAAAAAACTTTCCTTATTTATGTATTTAAAAGTTATATTTCTCATTTTATATCATGCTTCTATTCAAGAAAATGATGCGGATAAAATTTTTCACATATTAATCACAACAAATTTAAAAATTTAGATTTTTAGAAGAAAATTTGGAAAATTTTAAAATCCTACTCCTTTTGTATATATTAATTTCTTGATCTGAAATTATTTTGTTATATTCTTATTGTTATTCTAAGCAACTTTAGGGATCTATTTTACAATTTAATTCGTTTTTGAGAAAAAAATAAAATGTTGATATGCATGCTAAAAATCAACAAAAAGCCAATATCTCTTACATTTTGATTTTTTAAAAAAGCACTCCGTTTACAGCAAAACGGATCCCTAATTTTATTACATGCTTTATTTATAACACGCAGGGAAAAAATGGAAGTGATTGGTAAATAATTGTGGAAGAAGTAGCATTTTGAATGCACTAATGTTTAAAAAACACGATCTGAGAAAAACAAGTTTACAGTTTATAATTCTGCAAAAATAATTATAATAAGCTTACATAAATTTAAAATACCACTTTAATATTAAATATATATTTTCTTTAAAATAATTGCATTTTCATATTTTTTCAACCCATACATTTTTATAAATGATCAATATTTGAGAATATTAATTGAACAAGAAAATTCAAGAAAAATGTTAAAGATTTTTTTTTTTTCTGTCACGACAGAAATTTTAGTTTTTTTTTCTTCTTACAATATTGAAGTGTTACATTTATATGAAAAACATATGAGGAATAATAACTTAAATTTTGAAATTATTAATATAAAATGCCTTAATTCAGAAATCTTACATGCACATTTCACAAAGAAAAAAATGATTGTATTGTATTACCTCGGTAATATTCTTCTTTACATAGTGCACATTCTTTTTTTAATGTAATTATTTCTCTTTATAAAATAGATTTTTTTATCAAAACGCTTTTTTTAGCTTTTTTTCTAAAAAGGGGGCATGGCTGAATTGCCTAATTTGTTTTCCAATTAAGTTTTATTCAACTTCTAATTTTCCGACATGCACAAGTGGTACACCAATCGAAAGATAATAATGCAAAAGAATAAAATTAAATAAAAATAAATTAACTATAGGTCTGTTATTTTTGGTATACCAAGTCCCTTTAATGCGCCGAAGGAAGAAAAGAGAGGAAGAGAAGAAAAGAAAAGAAGAAAAGCTGTTGTATTGGGTCTACCAGTTCTAGAGAAAGCATTTTTTGGTACATTGTACAGAAAATGTCCAAAATTTTTCTCGGTCATAGGTGAACTCAGTAATTCACGTAGAGGTTCAATCTGTGTCTCTTCAACCGTAGAAGCATTTCGATTTCAAGTTCCTTTTTTAATCGTTTTAAATTTCCATCTGAAATTTTTTAACTAACTTGTGATGTTCCTCCCTTGGAAGAACATCTCTCGAAGTATCAGCGTGAGCTAGAGGCGTAGGATTAACGAAAGAACTAGGATCAAACATTATCTTAATATGACTTTATTAAGATATTCAACTTAAACATTTAACAAATTAAATTATAATAATTAATATGAGAGAATCTACGATGGTAAAATACGCAACACACACAATATGTATATATTTGTAATAAGACTTAATCTAATTCAGACCACTATCCATAAACGAACCGCCTAATCTCCTATTCTAATATTAAATAATCAATACTACCTTATTACAGCTTGGAGCAACGATCAATCTTGTCTTTGTATGCACTAGTGTGCAACTTGGCCGTTTCCTATGTTCGATTACTAATAACTTTTACTCACGTCACGCAAAACTCATTCAGACTTGAACCACGAACTGTAATAACCATCAACCGCCACAAACTAACTTCAATTGTCAAACATTACTTTTCATTGCCATATCGCTCTTCCTCTAAGATCCGATATTTAAAAGTTTGTTCCTTTGCATCTTTTATTCACCCTTCACTTCTTGGATTTGGTTGGAAAAGAGTTGCCATTAATTCTGGCCCAAAGAACCCAAAGGACTTGTTAAAGAAAAGACGCGTGAGACGTCACAAACTTTTGATTAATGTCTTACTTTGACGTTTTCAGAAGGGTGGTAAAATTATAATTTTCAGATTCATTGTTCATTAAAAGTATTTCAGCTCAACGACTGTTGAAACTAGAAATATTTGCCAGACACTTTTATACGTCTACATCTTCTCTTCTTATTTTTAACTTTTTTACTTTGGAGAATATACCATTATACGAGTGTATTTTCATCTTTAAATCAACTAATGTATTAAGCTTATACAAAACTATTTCACTCACTTTCCTTTAAATTTTGTAACTTTATGTTATATATATTATAATTTTTGCTAACAAAGTTGTATTTTTCCATTTTTACCTCAAGTTATCTATAAGTATTGCTTGAATATATGAAATGGTTATCCCCTAAAATAATTCTGCACGTGTTTCTACTTGTTAAATTTTACAAAAATCAGAAATAATACTATGAATTTGAGAATTGCCTTATTTAAAAAAATTCAGCTAACGGAGTAATCATTGGAAGATTTTTATAGGGAAAATAAATAATTCACTTTTGAGTAATGTTATATATTTTCAGAAATAAGTGCTAATCTAATAATAGGATGGGTTTAAATAAATTTTAATTGAAATCAGATTACTGGCTGTTGAAAAGAAATTGCATGCACAGTTGACTTACAGCAGGACTATAATAATACAATTTCAAAACATGTCTAAAATTTATTTAGAAGGATATTTGACAAAATTGATTAAAAACAATATGATGGAATTTTATAGCTAAGGTATGGAATGGAGATTTTGAGCGAAAGTTTCTATGAGATGCTATTAAATAATTAGGGATAAAAAATTAATGTATCCGAACACGTTTTTAGAGTACTTTTTGAAAAAAAAATACCAAAGATTATAAATACTTTCTCTTCTCTCTCTCAAGAATCAATGCTTATAAATACTAATAGTTTACTTGATATATAACAATATTTTTAAAAAATATCTAAATTTTACAAAAATCTGGATTATAAGTGAAATTTTAATAATATTTTTGAAAAACTTCAAATCAATTAGAAAAAAAAGTAATAAACTTGCCATATCGGTAAAAATATTACTAAGACCACTTAAATGCATTGATCTAGAAAATATACTAAAATTTTAGTATTTCATTAAAATTTTAGAGCTGATTGAGTACATATTATAATAAATTAGATATTTTTATGAGATCATTATTTAAATAACAGGCCATAACTCAATAAGAAATATTTTAGTTTATTCTCTATAAAATTACCTAAATATACGGTTGAAAAAGTTTTATAGAAATATATTTTGCAACATTTTGAGTTATCAGAATCGCCAGTATAGAATTTTAAGCAATTTATTTATTTTTACTTCTGGTACATTAAAGACCACCTTCCGGTTTTCTAATTTTATAAAATTGACTGTAACCTGGCCGCTAGGTAGCTTAGAAACAAATCAAAGTATGTTTTGTTAAGCCGAAAGATAACCCTAATAAAAAAAATATTTTTTTTATTGAATTTCATCATTTCAGTGTGTTCGATACCTTTAATCTTATGTTTAACTTTTAAAAAAAAGTAATTTTTACTACAACGTATCTGTTCCTAATAACAAAAAATAATTATTATAACTAATACTAGTACTAAGATTATTTCATAAAAGCATTATTTATCGTATATAATCTTTCCAGATAATTATTGCAAAAGTGTGTCATTAAGTATTAAATTGTATTAATACCATCACGTTGTCGTTTAAATTCTGTAATAACCTACCAAGCATCTTTCTCCCATTTAATGTGTAAGTTATAATTTACTTATTTGGACAATTAAATTCTTTCTGACGGAAAAATCTACATTAAGTGTAATCGGCCATTATAACCTCAACTAATAACAGATAAAGCATACATTGCTAATTAAAATAATGTATTTTGTATAAAAATTAGTTGCATTATTTATTCCTATTATGTCAGCTTCTGTCCTGTAAGGCAAGTGAAATTATGAATACCATTAGTGATGAATGCGAAACAGTAACTCACATAAGAAAATGCAGTTGTTACAAAGTATTAATAAAAGGATTGCTTCGAAAATGCCATATAATATATTAACATTTAAAACGAATGTGGATTAAAGTTTTTATTAAGAGTTATCTGTGCATAAATTGGTAAATTTTATAGATTTTTTATTTATATAATGAATTTGAAGTGTGAAGTGGATGCATGCAGTGCATGAAGTGGTATTATTTATCGATTTTTATTGATACAATGTGATTTTGTCTAACAGATATTGTGTTTTTATTTTCGATTTAAATGTCGAAACTAAGTGTAAACTCAATCCTGAACGCTTGTTGAAAAAACAATGAATAAATTATATAAAATATTAAATTATAAACTCAATATTAAGCAAAGAGCTGACCAAATATGCAAACATGATTTAATGTTTTGGCTATTAAAAATATGCTTTAATTGCAATTGAGTATATTGGTGTATTCTTAAGAAATTATATATATTTTTTTTGAAGATTGAGTAAAAAAGAAAAAAGTATGAACAGTTTTAAGTGACAGCAAATCAAGAAAGAATTTCATATAAATATCTGAAGAAATTGTTTGGAACTAATGCAACTAAAAATGGATTTGCTGCACAGGCATTTTACTTCGCCATTGTTCTCCGGTCGTTGTGACTAAGTGTGGCCCCTGATCACGAAATCTTCACCAGCATGGTTTCTTGCTGAGTCGTTAGTCTGAGTCCTAGTACCATTGAAAACTCCGTACAGGAGAGATGAAGCATGTTAAGCCCAGAAGTACAAGTCCTTACGTTGCCGTAGTGTGAAAGCTCTGAGAGTGGGATACTAGTGCAGGTGTCACGCTCTTTTGACTCAGGAACGAAATTACGAGCTACTGCAACCACTAGTCCACGTATGGCCTTAGTGTAATACGTAAAAATCCATATCACCCATTATTCCCACCCAATATGGATTGCCCTTGTTTACGTATAAATAATATCTGTAGAAAGTTTGAAGTTACGTGTTATTTTTTTACGGTTGTTCATTTGTTTTCCGTAAACTAAAAAAAAATATAGGATTAAGTATTTTTATTTTTACATTTTTTTACTTTATTCATTTGTTTGCCTATTTGCCAATATTTCATGGCAAGAAATTTTTTTATTAAACATGTAGAGACGCACAAACATAAATATTCAAAACACAACAAAAATAAAACATCCAACATAAATACACACGCGCGCGCTTTACATTTTGGCAAACACAAGAAACAAAGTGCAAGAAGACGCGATTGCCACATGGCGAAGACGAAAACAAGAGTGGGAATATAATTCAAATATCAAGTTTTTGTATACACAATAGGGAAGAACAGGAAAAAAGCATTATGAAAATACTGTCACGTGTTTACGCAAAGGGAATAACTAGTTGTGTTTATAAAAATGATATAATTGTTTAGTGGAACATTAAATCCCTATTAGTAAGGCACATGAGAACAATTAATGATCTTATATTTCTTGGAATCGCCAATAAACATATCAAAAAGTCAAGGACTAAAGAATCAGTAATAAATACAGTGCGCAACGAACTTTGTAGGGGGCCCTAATTTTCTCAGTTACTCCACTGGGCAAAAATGTGTCTATTTTCACTTTCAAAAACAATGATAATCATTATGTGATATGTTGAATTTATAGTTAAAGAACTTCTACCATTACAACAAAACTACAACAAATTTGTACATGCCAATAAATTTGTACAGATAAAATATAGACCAAAATGTTTAAATTGTGAAGTTCTCGTTGAAAATTAAATAATACTAGAACAAATAATTTTAATCATGATGAAAATCAAAAAATTATTCCTTTCTTCTAAAACTTTTTATATGTGGCATTTTAATTTCCATTAAAAGACTGCAGTATTGGCCTTCTTTCAACGAATATATACATCATTATACGCATATTGTGTAGTCTTAAATTTCTGAAAACAACGAAATGAAAACTAAATTCTTTGAAGTAAGCGTAATTACTGAGATAGCTGATGAAAAATATTAAATAAGAACAATGAATTCGGAGATATTAGATTTCTTTAGAAAACCAGGTAGATGAAATTCGATTAAAAATTATTTTTCACCGTTTCGCATCAGTAAACGGTAATAATACGTTTCGCTCGTGTCAAAATGACTGGATGAGTTTTCACATATTTTCTTGTACTCTCGTGTTATTTCCGTGTTGGGGGTCGAAGGTAATGTATTAAACTACTTCATATACTCTGAAAAAAAAGTATTTGCCATTTTACATATGCGATGGGGAAAGCACACTATTTAAAGTAGTGAAGATATAGTTGGTTTATTCAGCTAGTTAATTGTAAAACTACAATTTTATATTCTTGTACAATTTTTCTTCAATAAAAAATAGGCCCTTTTTAATGTTTTTTGGTCTTTTGAAATGTATGTGATGTTTATAGGGTTAAACTTTTTTCTTTCCCAACGATGTAATACATTTGTTTATTAGAAAACAAAAAAGAGTGTCCGATTTTTTTTCTTTCTTTCTGAAAGTTGTCTTTGCGTAATTTTAAAGAATAGGATCGCAAACTGAGGCACATTTTTTCATCGGATATAAAAGCACTTTTAACATTAATGTATTCTTTGACTCCCTCGTTATCGTATGCAGAGCAGATATTTTGTTCTGCTTCTCCTTTTTATCAGAGTTTATCTATTTTTCTTATATGGTCGAAATTTCATTTCCTATACCATAATTCTGTGTGTTACAGGAAAAATTTGCTTTGTTTATGGAATATTTTCATATTTTAAAACGCATGGTCATAAATAGGTGTATGAATTACAACGTTACACAATACACACATATTTTTATGAAAAATTGAAACATTTCTTATCTTCGTCAGACTTCGTTGGCCAAAAAAAAATGGAGTTTATGTCCATTAAAAAACTTTAAAATTTAGTGTTTTATGTCTTTTTGCTTTAATGTAGTAAATATAACTAAACAAGCCATTCTTTAATAAAGATTACAATTTGTTCCGGTCATCACTGTGTTAAAAGTATGCAAAGATCTTGACAAAAGTTCATATTATTTTCGACATAGAACGAAAAACCGTCCAAATATTTTCTTAAAAAAAAAAAAAAAATGCTTTTAAAAATTAAACAAAACTTCTACACAAGAGAAACTTGAAAAGTCTTATGAAATTGATTTAGATGTAGTAAATATAAAATAGGTTTTTTTCAAAAAAATTTAAATTCTTAATCACCAATAAAAAATATCAAAAAATATTTAAATAAGTTTTTCTCAAATCTTGGATTTTTCAAGTTAGTGTTCTTAATTTTTTTCAACATCTATGAACTTAAGATCTCAGATTCGTAATGGTATCTTAAGTTACATTACTTAATTTAATACGGAGATTCGATGATTTCCTGATAATTATTTAATTTAAGCAGTGAAATGTTACCAAATGCCAATTTAAAATTAAGTTTCAATAAATAAATATTAACAACAAAATTTTTATTCATACTTGAAAAGAAAATTATTCGTTAAAGCATGCAAAACATTTTATTCTGTCTGCCATAAAAAATTTCACCATTTTCAGGAAAAGGTACGTAAAATTGTTGAAATATATATGGCGAACATAAGACTTATCCAGTCCAATTATGCGCAGGTCATCTTAGAAAAGTTGATAATACTCTTACATACATTAAATATTTATGCGTGAGTAATTTTTATTATCTTAATATGTAATATTCTTATTATGTAATATTCTTATCTTATTATGTAATATTCATTTGTGTCAATTAATATTAAAGGGAACAAGATGTTACTGTTTTATTTATATATGTGAATTATTATTTGTTATATATGAATATTTTGTTTAAAAATTATCTTTTGCATGTAAAGGATATTTGAGTTGATTCTTTATTGAAGTCGTACTTCAAAGCAACATAAGAACTTTTGGCAACAGACAGTGGAGTAACATACACCCTCACATTGTGGGGAATCCCATGATTCTAGGGGACCCAAAGCCTTGCAATCCTTTTAAGATCTGACTTGGGGCCCAGAATCAAAATTTGCAGGGGGGGCTAATTTTCTCTGTTACGCAACTGGTACTAACATAATGTTATCAATGCTTTAGAAAAAGATAAATTGAGACGCGTTTCGAAATAGGTTATTAGGATTTATGAATTAGATGTTATAAATAAAGGAGATTCGGGTTATGAGTAGATATCAATTTAAGTTACTGCATATATATATTATTTTAAGTCAAATACAAAATAATTCGAAATCAAGGACATATCTACCTGTTATTATTTCAAACGAGTAAAATGTAAGAGAAGGAATTGCTCATTTCAGTTAGCAATTTTTTCTGAAAAGAGTCTGATGATGATGGGGATCACAAACGTTTATTTTAACTTATAGTATCAACACTTATGACTAAAATAAAACATCTCCTGTGACTCTCTATCAACAAAAAAAAAGCCACTCATTGTCCCTGTCCCTTTCTGGATAGCTGACACTGGACGTCGTACGGGTGAAAGGAATGTCCTTTGTGGCATACTCCGGGATGTGGAGAAATTACTAGTGAAAGATGTATTAACTTACCTAATTTGATGATTGAGCATATACTCCCGCTCCAAACTCTTAAGTTTCAAGACAAAAGAAAACTGACATTAAACATACAGAGTACAAAAATAAAGGAATGAAATGCCAAATTCACACCCAATGATAGTTCAGAAATATATCAATTTTTTTAAAAAAAAAAAAAGGATTTTTCATATTTGATTCTGCCGCTCTTTAGAATTTGCTGCCCCGGGCAGGAGCCCGGTTTATCCAGCCCTTAAAGCAGCTTCCCCTGCACGTTGTATTGATTATCTTTTTCGCAACTAATATGCAAGTTATTGTCTCTGCTAAAAATGAGAATATCATAACATAACAGTTTTATAAGAAATGTTAAATTTTCGATTTATATTTGTTGTTTTCTGAAAACGCAGTGAAGCTTCATTTTTTCATCGTATTCAATACTTGTTTGGTTTCACTAATAATCAATTAAATTTGAAAGGGAGCTAAAAAATTATATGTTTTAATTTTTAGATTTTTTTAGAACATTCCGAATCAGATTAATTAAAATTTAGGACAGTTTATAATCAAAATCCTAGGAAACATTTTATAGGTGTTCGGATATCGAAGAGTTGTAGTAGTAAGTAATCTCCTTTAATTACAAAAAAATAATAAATAGCTTTGAAAACCTTTGATATCCTAAGATTTACAGGAAAGTAACAATAATTGATCGTTTCGAATTTGTTTATCTTTTCCAGAAGAAAACTTCAGCGTGTATACTGAAATATATGCTAAAAAAAAATTTTTAATAAATATATAAGCACAATATTTTCTGTGAGTATTACTAACAACTATGCAGCTATTAAATTACATTTTTGTAGAAAATTTAAATATTTCCCGGTTTCTTTTAAAATGAAACATGATTGTATTGCTCTGAATTACTTTCTGGATAACTTTGTATTCTGTAGTATTTTATTACGTTCGACACATACAATATCTTCTTTTCCCCAAAATATATTCTAAATTGAAATGTTACAAAAATTAAAACTTAAATATAGCGTGTTCTTTAATATTTAAAATCTGCAGCATTTTTTATGTATGGCTCACTTTTTCAATGACCTATAGAACGTTTTTTTAACAATACAAAATCTAAAATTGTTACATTTTATAAATATATAAAATTTGTTTCAAATCGAACAAGATTAATACATTCAGGAGTTTCATATTTGTTTATGGAACTATGGGAAGTATGATCTGTGTGTATGTGAAAAAGTGGGGAGAACTTCTCCGGTATTTACCTTACGGTAATTACCTCCCCCCCCCTCTACTCTCTTGTATTATAAGCTTCTTACTTCGACCTCTTTCATTGAGTTTCTATCCTTATTGATTAAACTTTTCTATTGACATAAATAAATGGATAAATCTTTATAAGAATTATTTTTAAATATTTGAAAAATTTTCTTCACAAGGGTAAAAGAAGAGTGAGAAATAAAAATTAACATAAGACGCATTTATATTAATAATTTATGAGTCACTTTAAGCTAACTGAGACATGTTTTTAGATGAGTTTTTAGAGTTATTCTATCACAGTGTTATTCATCGTTTTCACGTACTCTTTTTGGATTGGGGGAAGATTCTCCTTCGATACAAAAACAATGTTTTCGCTTTGAAAATGGGTTTTCAATTTATTTTTACAATTATCCTGAATATAGTCTAGATAGCACTTTAAAGCAGATAGCTGCTTCTTTTAAAAGTCATTTTTTTTCTAAACGCATATAACTTTTACCTCTTCCTATTCTCCCTCCTTCATTAGCTTTTGCATGGAAAATAAAAATGTTCTTGATTTGCATTCTAGATATGTTTGCTATAGCTCGTAACGATACATCTAAAGTATGTTTTGACAGTATTGTAAGTCAAATTTTTTTGTAAGAACAAATCCTGTTTACACGTTACAAGACTTGACAATAGAATGTTGTCTCGTGCTTTGATGTTTTCCCCTAATAAATGCAGTTGTTTCCGAAATCGATTTACGGATAGAGCTTTAGGATGAATACTTTCCATTTCGCACAAGGCAAGCCTACACAAAATCCGAAAGGGAAAAAACTGTTTCACACTTCTTGTTTGAGAGTTGAAATAGCGTAAAAATCGCACTCGTGTGAATTTTCACTTGGGACAGATATGCACTCAACACGTTTGTATGATTTCATGGCTTGATTTCTAAAATCCCATAAGTCAATTCACTGAGTTTAAGAGCAAAAGAACATTGCCATGGTAAGGAGGAAGACCTTACAAGTAAATAAACTACAAGCTTAAAAATAAATAGAAAGCACCTCCAACCAAGATGAAAATGTGCAAAAAATCGCATTAAACAAGTAAATGTCCTTGCTCTAAGAATGATTAAAAATAGAGACAGTTGGCTGCAAAAAGTATAAATCTTATTCTAGATTATAACCTGTGGTTATCCGATTTGAACTGTATATCATGCATGTAAGTTTTTGTGAATGTTTATGATATTTCTTACAAGAGTAAGCAAGGTTATAATTGCATTCCTAATCAAGTCCTGAATATTATACAATGATCACAATGCAAAAAGTAAAAATGTGATGCCATTTTTAATAGTGAGAAAATATTTTTCCTTAATATATAAGTACTAATAAGAAGGTCTCTAACAGTAGATATTCATGCCCCATCTTAAATTCAAAACACCATGAACAGTAAATTATATCATATGTAGGCAAATCAAAAGTGAACACAAACAACATTAATTTATATTATTATAAAAATAAATGTGAATATACGCAAAATATATATATATGTATATACATATATATTTCATTATATATATTAAATGACTGCAACAAGAGGGGCCTGTAAGTAACTTTAGCAACATCTATTTACACTATTATGAAGACGAAAAAATTCATAATGACTCTTATTACTTATTTAGATATAGATGTCTTAGTTATTTTTATTAATATAATAAATTTTGTTCCTAGTTTTTAACTATTATCCACAGTACCTGAAATTATTAAAACCAGTTTCAATTGAGCCAGCAAACTTTCCAACCTCTTCGACTAAACGTTACGAATAATTTGCTAATAAGTAAGATTTTTGATAAAAGAGACTCACCGAACTTAACATTATAAAAATGCTATTTTGTATAACAACTTACTAAGCACAACTATTTTTAGAAATATTGCCTTAAATTATAAAAAGAGTAAGAGTCTAGTTTCACATAATGAATTAAATTTAACAATACAAAAAAAAAAAATTCTGTCAATATTGCCGAATTAAAACAATCCATAGTTGAATTCATTTCTTTTAAATGTCAAAAATATTTTATTCTCATTTATAATCAAGCTTCTGTTTAGTTACAAAAAAAAAACTATCTAGGTGCACTTCCATTTTAATTATCTGCATCAACATGCCATATTGTGAAGCGAGGTTGTAAAGGGTGTTTTTGAGAGTGTATAGAACTCTAAATTGCAAAATAAAACAACGTGATGTATTATCTCAATTGATATGAATTTTATTCGAAAGATAATCTTGTGATATTACATTTTTAAATATTATTTCTGGCATAGGACTGCCACAAAGCTACCGGATGTCCAATCTGAGGTCTAATTCGATGACTTTTCCAACACAGGCCGCATATCGGCACATACACGGCGAATGTTGTCTTCCAAAATGGTCAGGCGTTTGTGGCTTATCCGCATAGACCAATGACTTTGCTAGCCGCACAAAAAATAGTTCAGCGGGTGTTAAATCACAAGATCATAGAGGCCACTTGTCGAGGTCCAAAACGTGAAATTAGGCGGTCACCAAACGTGTCTTTCAATAAATCGATTGTGGCACGAGCTGTGTGTGACATGTTGCGCCGTCTTGTTGGAACCAAAGCCCTGGACATCATGATTGTTCAATTAGAATGAAAGTTATCATGGCGGCTCTATACCGATCACAAACATTGACTTTAACGTTGTGGCCTTCATCGCTTTTGAAGAAGGATTCCACCAGCCCATAAAAAAGCGCACCAAACAGTCAGTTTTTCTGATGTAATGGTGTTTCGACATACACTTGTGGATTAGCTTCACTCCAAAATGTGCGGCAGTTTTGTTTGTTGACGTAGCCATTCAACCAGAAGTGCGCTTCATCGCTAAAAACAAAAATTCGCTTATGAAATTCGACCATTGTTTTCGAAAATACACTGCACAATTTGAAAATGCATTGAAATTCAGGCGCAGAGTCTAGTCTCATGATGAATTGCCAAACCAAACTGAGAATAAACTACTTGACAGCTATTAAACGGTCACCATCTTGGAATGCCAACTTAAACTCACACATGGAAAACACTCTGTAGTAATATACATCATCTTAAATAATCTCTAATATTTAACACAAATATTTCTTGCTTTGGGGTATTATCCTTGTTACACTTCCTCTTGAAGTTTCTTTTCTTTGTAACTATTTCCCCTTGTAAAAGCAATATTTTAATACATCTAACGTTCATCCATTCATTTATTTTTATTATTTTGTGTTCATCCCACGTGTAGATATAGTTCTAACGTAAAAGGGGTTTTTGTTTTCATCGCGTCGAAAAATTCTGCGCTGAATCGGGAAGTGTTGATCCTATGAAGCAATACTTAACCCTATTTCAATGTCCTAAATTAGTGAAAGCATTGGAAATTATAAAAGTTATCAATTTTAGTCCAATGACTCCCTCCATCTTTACATTTTCAATTGCTCAAAATTTCAGATTCTTAAAAATTACGTTATTCTCCAATCATTGTTTAGTAGGGTATTTTTCTATCACTTGTTTTATTCCTCTATACTATGCTATATATATATATATATATATACATATATATATATAGCATATATAGGGTGTGTGTACGCATATTCACAATCATTCTATTTAATATTGTAACTCGAAAGTACCTTTAATTTTCTAGCATTCATTTTCAATTCAATCGAGTTTTTCTTATCAATGTATTCCTTAATTTGGATTCTTTGCTGAGATTTTATACATATTGATTAAAGTATAAAATGACAGTTCTTATACTCTTTATAAATCTTATTAATATTTTACTTTAACCTTTGAACAATATTATTGGCTTAGATAAAGGAAGAAAAAATGAAATAAAAATTAACGCAAGACACCTTATATCAGTGTTTCCCAAACTGTGGGGCGAGCCCCTCGGAGGGGGGCGAGCATATCGAAAATAAAAGATTTAAAACTAGTTAATTTATTAGAATTAATTAAAACAAAATACTTTCAGACGTAATAAAAATTGCATTTTTACTCTGATATAATTTATAGGCATGCGCACGCGAAATTAAGTCATCAAAAATAAAAACTTCTTCAATACCTAATTAGCTATCTTTGATCCTATAACCAAATAAAGAAAACTTTTATTGATTTGCTGAAATTTCATGATGAGAGATTTTTTTACTACGCTTTCTTTTTAAACCTAACATACTACTCTTTCAGAGAAAAAACAGATCCCAGACCCATAATCGAAAAAATTTAGGAACATAAAAATTTCATCACTGACATTATTTTTGAAATACTTCACATTATAGCTATAATCTGTTTGACCTTATAAGTTATTGGTACAGTTAGTTATGACCTATCTCTTATGTGTATGTTTCTCATTTAGGGAAGTTGTAAGTAATGTATTTCTCTGTTGCGCTTTTTTTTCATGCAAAAGAGTTTTATGATATTGGGAAAACCACAGATAGCACTTTGAAGGATTACTTGGCCAAGACTTATTTTTATCAGTATTCTCAAACATACAAAGCATAACGAAAAACTTTTTACACAATTTTTTAGCAGTAACATACATATTAACATAATGAATACACTTTTTATCCGGAAGTGGTAGCGCGGGACACATAGATTACGAAATCGTTAATTGTGGCAAAACTGTTTATTTGTTACAAAAGAAAAATTGAAAAGTCCTTGAAAGTAAGTAAGTATACTTTCTGTTAATTAAATTATTCACTGGAATCACGATTTGTATCGTGTACAATAAAATATTTATAAAAAAGATTGGGGTCACTCAATAACCCCGCTCGACCGTATCGAGTGCGAGCCTGCTCCCGGGTTAAAACATGTTGAAATCTTTTCACTTTTAATATTAAAAATACTACAATTATTCTTCATTGGAATTTTATATTATTGTTCATTATTTAACATCATTTATAAAGGCTAATTCTGTGAGAGTTAAAATTACAATTCGCTTAAAACTAATTATAATTTGAGTAACCATTTTAAAAAATCATTTTACATTTTTGTAAACATTGTCGAGCACTTGGCTTTGCTCTCCTTACAATTCAGCTATTATATCAATAATTTTTTTCTTATAAATGAACTCGGGCAAAGAACGGGCTCTTCAGCCGGTATACTTTTAATGTATCCGTGCTGCACAGAGTATTTTATAAGTAATTAATTAATCTTAAATTAAGAACAAGTTTAATAAGTATTAATGACTTCCATTGGCTTGGCTTGCAAAGCCAAGTTTTTATAAG
>BMAU01013837.1:0-27631 GCA_019973935.1 Trichonephila clavipes
TACACAAGTAAAAGGTCTCTCTCAGTAAGTGGACTGTAGTTTTTTATTACTTGTTGCTCAGCTCTCTCGTTTTGACTCCTTACTCGATGGAGTCAGAGGTTACAGAATAGTAAGACACTCTGAGCGCTGGGGGCACTCTACATTTATACGTACACTGAACATGCCGCCCGGCCTTTTGCAATGTTTTCAACATGCAAGATTTACACAACATAATCGCAAAGATAACACACCCAGAAATACAATACTTCAAAAATACAAACAAAACAACATACAAATGAAGACAATGTATAAGCAATTGATAAATCCACAGAATTAAAAAAAATTACTATTCTACACAGACATTACTATCTGAAGGGTTATATATGCTACTTCACACACACACTGTTTCAATTGGTAGAATGCACAGTTTCGAAATGGGTCTCTTAAATATACCTCTAGTGGTTTTGACTTCCACTACTCTTACTTTAGAATCCTTTCCTGGATAAATATTATTTGATTCTACCTAATGACCATTGACATGAAGAATAAATTATCCTCTTTTATTATAACCATATCTCCAATTTTAGCATTCTTTTCTCGAAATGCCACTTATTATTTCTCTGCTGCAAACTATTAGATAGATAGTCTACACTCCATCTTTTCAAATTAATTGAATTATTTTTGTAATTTTTTCTGCCAATTATCCAACCTATTTTCATTTTAAATCAGTTAAATCAGGCTCAACAATTGATGTAATTGATCTACCTATCAAAAAATGAGAAGGAGTCAATACATTTAAATCATCTAAGTCAGAAGATAATGGGACAAGAGGACGAGAATTTAACATCCCCTCTATTTGGATAATCACGGTCAGAAACTCTTCATATGTTAATCTAATGTTACTACTACTCTCTTTAAATAGAATTTAAAAGATTTAACGCCTGCCTCGGGAGACCTCCAAAATTTGGGGCTCTAGGGGAGGAATTTCAATCCCTATTCCTTCAGAAGCCATATAACTTTTACAAGTGCCTCATCAGGTTTACACACCAAATTAAACATTTTTTTAAGTTCTATATTTGCACCCACAAAATTTGTTGCATTATCAGAATACAACTTAGCACATTTACCTCTTCTAAATATAAACGCTTAAGTGTAGCAATAAATGCATTAGAGGGGGTTAAATCAGTCACAATATCTAAGTGCACAGCTTTAGAAACAAAACATATAAATATACAAACATAGATTTTGTTATATACACCTTTTCTCTGCCCTTTTTATACTTAATGTAAAAGGGGCCACAGTAGAAGTCCACACCTGACACATTGAATGGATAGTTTTTGATAACTCTATCCTTTGGCAAGTCAGCCATTATTTGATCAGTGCAAGTAGGATTGGCCTTACAACAAATTACACAATTATGAACAACTTTTTTCTACAAATATTACGGCCATTCAATATCCAAAATTTTGCCTGATCTGATATAACAAGGATTGTGGACCACTATGTAAAAACTTTTTATGAAAATACTCAACTATTAAATAAGTCAATTTATGTTTCGAAGGCAAAAGAATTGGAAATTTCTGGTTATAATTAATATCACTATTTCTCAATCGACCTCCAACTCTCAAAATCCTTCACTATCAATAAATGGATTGAGTGTTTTACTCGACTGTTGGAAGGTACCATGGCAGAATTTTGAATACCATTCATCTCTGCTTTAAACTCTTCCTTTTATGCTAATTTCAATAAAAGCTGTTCAGCCTTTTAATTCTCCTAAATCTAGAGGCCCAATTCTTTTTTTTTTGCTCTCTTTGCTCTTACAATTATAAACAAATCTACAAATAAAACTTAAGACACGAATAATTTTAAAATAAAGTCATTACTAAGGTTAAGTAAATTATTTACAAAAGAGTTAGTAAGCAGAATCAAGAAAAAAGTTAGAAAAGTCACTACAGTTTTTAAGTTCACCTGGATCCTGATCACTGCAACAGCAATTTGTCGTTGTGGGTACTGGTTACTCATCAGAAATTTGGGACCATTCCACCACAACTCTCGCAGGTTTAAGTTTTAGAGAATCCATTCCTCTGAAACGAAGTCGGCAGGATTGTCCTCTGTTGCCACATAACGCCATTGCTCACTGGAAGTCATCTCCTGGATTGTAGCAATCCTGTTAGCCACAAAGGTTTTTTAGTTGATATGACTCCTTCCTTATCCATGACAAAACTATCATGGAGTCACTCCAAAAAAAGTATTAGTCACATTTAATTTCAGCTTGCTTGACACGATGCACTAATTTTGCTAACAGCACGGCGGCTTTATAGCTCAAGTCTGGGAATCGTTGTTTGCTTGGTAGGCGCAACTCGGGATTTACTGGCAATAAGATGCACAAGCATCTTTCCATCTGAGGTTATGGATTTGCAGTAGACGACAGCTCCATATGCTGACTGGGACGCGTCGGAGAATCCATGCAGCTCGATCACTTCGGTTTGCTCTACCACAATGCATCGATTGATGTTGATGTCATTTACTACCTGAAGTGATTCGACAAATTTGTCGCCATTCTCTATTGATTGTATCTGGAAGCAAATCTGTCCAATCAATCTTTAACATCCATAATTTTTGAAGGAAGATTTTCGCCTTCGCCACCACAGGACCCTAAAGACCTAGAGGATCATATATCCTGGCGATGGTTGACAAAACATCCCGTTTGGTATTTAATTCGTGCAAGTCTATTTTTTTACTCTGAAGGAGAAGCAATCATGCTTGGGGTTCCAATAAACACCCAACACTTTTATCTCTGATGAATCTGAAAAATCATAATTTTCCGGAAACCTCAATCAATTCACGTATTATTTCCGCACCACTTATGCAAAACCATGCCTCCTTTAGCGAAGATATTGATCAGCTGATTTTCAGTTCTTTTGCTTTCTAATAAGGTCTCTGCCGGTAAGTACATCATCAATGTACATGTCACTCATCACAACTGAAGACCCTAATGGAAAATTCCCTGCTTCATCTAGGGCTAATTGTTTTAGCGTACGTGTCGCTAAAAATGGTGCACTCGTTGTTCCATAGGTCACAGTTGACAACTCAAGACGTTTTTTATTGGTTCGTCCATGTTCTCTCTCCACAGAATGCGCTGAAGTTTACGCTGATCTGGATTAATCCAAATCATTCGATACATTTTTGCACATCCGCAATGAATGCAAAATATGTGCTTTCTAAAGCGAACCATTATTGAAAAGGTCATTTTGAGCAACTCCCCCATTGTATTGTAGAGTTTAAAGAATAACCGTTTGTAGTTGCACTCGACGCATTAAAACTACTCTCAATTTACTTGTTTTTATCAGAGCGATAAACACCAAGATGTGGTATGAAATACATTCCACACTCCTCTCTCTCTCGTCTACCTCTTGCATATGGCTAGCTCTTTATACTCTTTTAAAAAATCTCTATATAATTTTAAATAGTTAGGCTCACGCTTTAATCTATTCCATAAAAATTTAATTTTTAAGGGCAATATCTTTTGACTGGCCTAAACAATTTGGATCCTTTTTTAAATGGCATAGATACTATATATCTTCCCGTACTATCTCTAGTATGATTTTTTTTTTGAAAATGCTCCTCACAAATTATCGTTTCCTTATTTTTATTGTCTCAGGTTCAACATTTTCGATTTCCCAAAATCTCCTCATTGTCTTTTCTAAATCGACATTATCTTTGATTAACCCACAGTGAGGTTTATTTTCACTAGAAACTGGAATACTCCACTCGCAATATAGCCGAAGACTGTATTCTGAAAAATTAATTTTGTATTTAAAGATTTGTTTGTCCTGGTAAAGAATTTCATAAAGATTTCTGCTCCCTAACAATAAATCAATATTTCCCGGAATGTTGAAATTTTCATCCGCTAATTTCTCTACTGAAATTACCCAAACTAACGTTAAATGGTTGAAGGAATCATATCCGTAATTCGCGGCACTACAAAAAGTCTGCATTAGTTTTCATAACTATTTCCTCTATTTGCAATTGTTGCATTAACGCGCGATTTAATCGTTAACTCTGAATTATTTAATCCTGAAACTAAAATGTTTATTTTCTCTCTTTTTTAAATTAGTCTATTCATACACTGTTGCGAAATAAAATTGCTTGTTGAACCACCGTCCAACAGCGCTCTATTCCTGCATTTTCCCAAAGGAATCTCTAATGAAACAAATCGCGGTTGCAAGTAAAACAGTTCGATTTTTACGTAACTCGTTGCAGTAAACAGATCTCCTACACCTGAGACTCTTTTTCGAAATCTCTATATATAATTTATGGGTTTGAACACAGACGCCTTCGCTGAAAGTTGACTCATCGAGGATTCCTCTGTTTCCGGCTCTTTCTGCCCCCAATGAAGAAGGTTGAATGACCCTTTCACTCGTAAAATTTGGGTCTCCAGAGAAACACAAGGAAGAATGATGCTTTTTTTGCAGCATTTACAAAGAACTTTAGATTTACAAAACTTGACTCTATGCAAATTTAAACAATTAAAACACAAGGAATTATTTTAACAAAGTTCTACCCGTTTATTTACTGATAATTGCTTATATTGAGGACATTTATTTAAAAATGACTATCAGATTGACACAAAACACATTTTTCCCTTGACATCTGAGAAAAATACTCCTAGACATATTTTTAGAATTTTTGATTTTGCGACAATAATTAATATTCTCACTCAGTGGTTTTTTCCTCGCGATGAATAAAATAAATCAATTTCTTTTCCCAACGTCAAAGGATCCCAAACCATTTATCTGCTTGTCTGACACTAATATGCGATGCGGTTTCTTTATCTAAAAGTACTAAATATTTTTGTCTGGAAACTATTAATTGTTTTAATACCTCGAAATTTGAAACATTTCTCAATTTTAAAATAGTATTCCCAATTTTGTTGTTAATCTACTCGCAAACTGGACATGGGATTCACAATTTTGTCGTGTTGCTTTCTTAAAATTCTCTAAACACGATTGAGGAGTTGGCTCAAATTCTTGGAGTATTATGGACTTTATTTTATCATAATTTTTAAGATCCTCATCGTTCAGATATATAATGATATTTTGCAGCTTTTTCTCCTAATAAATTTAACAAAATCTCAGGCTTAAATTTATCAGTAACACTTTTGGCTGCAAATGCACGTTCTAATGATAAAAAAAAAACTCCACCCCTCAGGTTTGTCGGGAATTTTCACTGTAAGTGTGCGGATACTTTTAATTAAAGAATCCACAGAAAAGGAATCATTACAATTAACTTCAGTATTATTGTCTTTATCATTTGCTCGTATTCTCGCTATCTCTAAATCAAGCTTAGACTTTTCTCTTATTTTTCTAACTCTAATTGTTGACTTTCGTCATACTTCCTTTCTTCGATAATTAAATTTGCTAACTCATGCACTGAATCAGGATCGTTTTTGTATCTATCACAGTTTTTTATAAGATCCATCAAGTCTAAAACAGTTAGTTTATCACTCACACACAACTCTAATTCAGAAGCGATTCGCCTCAAGTCTTCTTTTTTGCTCCTTTAAACATCGTTAAAGTTTAAAGTTCGATTTTTAACGAAAGTCAAAAACTACAGCACATACCTCGTATTTTCAATGCATAGGTCGCTCCGGTTGAGACGGATCAAAATGTTGGGTACACAAGTAAAAGGTCTCTCTCAGTAAGTGGACTGTAGTTTTTATTACTTGTTGCTCAGCTCTCTCGTTTTGACTCCTTACTCGGTGGAGTCAGAGGTTACACAGAATAGTAAGACACTCTGAGCGCTAGAGGGCGCTCTACATTTACATACGTACACTGAACAAGTACGTAAAATTCAATTAAGTATTTGTTATTAATTATTAATTTTATTAATTAATGCTATTTTTTTCTTCATTTAATAATTAATTTTTACTATTTTTTGTTCCCGAAAATCTACAAAATCAAAAGAATATGTTGGGTGGCGTATTGCAGCATGATTCGAGAATGGTGGACTTTCAACCCTGGGACCCCTCCCCCTTTTCTTGAAAAATTCCTGTGTGCGCTACTGGTCGTGCACTTAGAAGCCGACGAACTTCATAGCAAAAGGAAGAATTGACACTGTTGGGTTGATGACAATTTTCTTAAATAGCTCCATAAGTGTATCCTGCTGTTTTCCAATTGGTAAATAACGTTCTTAGTCGATATGCGAGCAACCAGAATATCCCAAACCGACATACTATAACAGTTCGTTTGAAGAGACCTCTTCTGTGGCAGGGATGCCATGTAATTATGTCAACAATTATGTGTTAAGCTTAACTTCGACTAAGAAAATAGTCAAGCTTACCTCAATTCACATCGAGCATAGAGCGCTGTGACAGCTTTCAGTTCCTAGGAGAATTCTAATAAGTAAAAAGTTCAGTTAAAAGTTTCAAGAAGAAAAGCCACACTTAAAAATAACTAGCGAGCCGACTGTCGTTGATAGATAGTAACTTTATTTAAACATTTTTTAAAAAGCGCAATTTACGTGGCTTCTCGCGAGACAAACTCCGTTACCACACAACTGCCACTAAGCAACACAAAAATAATTAGTTCATACAAATTGCGAAGGCTCGGGACGAGGATTCCCGACACCTTCAGTACATCTTTGTGTCTATGTCGGTCCTCGTGAGTTGACGTCCCTCTATTTGAATGTGACTATTGCTCTTTTTCCAACTACATCTGACCCAGGTGGTGTACCTTGGATGCGAGATGAATGTCCACTTTTAACGAAAGGACCTATCCATTAAATTTAAACATGTAAATGCTCGTTAACTTGTGGGTTTCTGACTGTCTGCTCCTACAACTCGTTTTCTCTGCAAAAATAAACAACTGTAGAAACTTCACTACTTTATTTGCTAAATTGTTCTTTTCTTGGAATTTAATTTCAGTTTTACTTAAAAGTATTTCAGAATATCATAAATATATATATCGATCTCTTAAATATTTTTATCCATTAAAATTTTTCAATTCATCCGTGAGAAGAATGGGTATATACCTGCTGTTATATATTTATTAAAATATTATATCTTATAAATGTTAAAAGTAAATTAAGAATTAGTCTTCTTAACTGTAAAATTTTCATTAATGTAGTTTTTGTTAAATGGAAACAAAGATAGTTTGGATTGAAATTTGCATACAATTTGAAATCCTTAGTCAATATATTGATATAAACAATAGGATGTACTGTCTAAATAGCAATGTTCATAAAATTGTAAATAGATGTATTCAAGAGACACAATTACTTACGGTAAACCTTGAATCTATCTAAAATAATTTCCTTTACATTAAATGCACTATTTTTAAAGACAAGTCTATGCGAGTGAAATTTATTGTAACGTATTATTTATGTATTTATTTTTATTAAATATTTGTTATAGTGTTTTAATCATATCATTAAAATCAATAAAACTAAAGATATATTCAACATTAGAGCTATAGATTAAATAGCTTTTGCTTTAACATTCATGTGATGCTTTATTATTTTTAATTACACAGAGTGACTAAGTTATTTATAGCTTATATTTTCTAAAACCTTTTACTAATTTATTAGTGTATATATAAGTATTTAATCTATTTATAAGATTTGCTTAAACGGATTTTAGTAAAATTTAGAAGTTGAAAATATATATGTGGATATTTATCATTGTGAATGTGAGTTTATAATTTATTTTGTAAAATTTTTGATGAAATTATTGGTATCTTTATCATTAATTGTTGATCTGATAAAAGCTACATTATTTTGAAAATATTTATGTATACATAAAAATTAGTAATACTAACAAATTATAGAATAGTTTCCAAGAGTTCTATCGGCATAAACTATAGCAAAAAAAAATTGAGCTCTTCAGACGTTTGGGCAATGTTCTTAAGAGAGTTTTCTATATGTTGCACACAGTTAATTTTATTATATTATTGACATTTTAGTACAAATTCTTCTAATACCCCCCACACACACATACCATATTTGATATTCATTTTGATAAGGAAATGCCCTATATATTTACCTAATTGGTGTTTGATAAGAAGTCATTTTATAAGAAGTCTTAAGTCTATACCCAGTAACTTTACTCATATCTGTTTAATTAATATCTTTTACAATACCAAGATCTGATACAATATCATGCTAGTATTGTACAATAATAAAAACATCAATATTAATTACATTTAAATCTTTGTATATTCTGCAGTTTTCCTTAGATTAATTATAGTTAAATGTTACCATATCAATTTCTTACAACATTTAAAAACTTGTTTGAAAAAATATTTTTAATATTAAATATGGACATTTTTTAATATATTAGAAAAAATAATTTTGTCATATAATTTATTCATGCATAAATTAGTACTCTATTCTTCTTGTCAAATCTTATTCGTAATAATAATAATAATATATAAATGCATGTATGTAGGATTTAAAAGTTCCTGAGCCTATAACGTGAACATGTTTTTCAGTAGAGTGACTACAATAACGTTTCTGTGTTACTGAGCGTTCTCCTCTTTTTCTTAAAAGTGTTTGTCCTAAATCAAATGGTCTGTGACTCGCCACGGTGTCGTATTTTATAAGCGGATGCATTTTTGAAAGAAAGCAATTTGCAGCGATTGAAAGAAATTACGTTTATAAGCAAAGAATGAACTTTAAATGTTGTTGAGCGCTACGGAGACTTACGAAAAGTTAAAGCATATGTACAGCAGTAATACATTATTGCGAACACAAGCTTTTGAGTGGCAT
This sequence comes from Trichonephila clavipes, assembly GCA_019973935.1. NCBI lineage: Eukaryota > Metazoa > Arthropoda > Arachnida > Araneae > Nephilidae > Trichonephila > Trichonephila clavipes. The sequence continues at coordinate 8,746 of BMAU01013837.1, forward strand.
CAACGTTTCAGAGAAAGCAGGGAAAGTATCAAAGACGACTAGCTCTCTCAACGTCCGCAGACTTCCCAGACAGCTGAAAACATTGAAAAGATTTCTACGGCGGTACGTAAGAACATACTTAAAACAACGACGAGGAGAAAACCAAAAACAACTTTTTTGTCACATCCTCCTTATTTCCCTGATTTCACCCCTTGTGACTTCAGAATATTTTCAGAACTCGCACGTCGCTTTCAGGGTCGCTGATTCTAATCTGCAGATGAAATTGAAAATGCATCGTAGGCTGAATAAAAGAACATGGCTAAAAATGGATTCCAGAAATGTTTACAAGTGATGGGAAAAGTGTATTGTTGTTCAAGGGACTTATTTCAAAGGAGAATTTGTCTTAGCAATTTAATTGGTAATATTTTTAAGTTATAGACTCATTCCACAAACTTTATATATATATATATATATATATATATATATATATATATATATATATATGTGTGGGAGACAACAAGGGGTCCAATACGTTTCTCTTTCTTATGGTTTATTTAACATTAAACAAAAAATTAATTAAAAAGGTAGTTTTTAACAGATAAGTTTGACGATGATATGCAGAAGGTAACGCCTGCTCGCGCACCTCTCGCGTTCTTTTTCTTTTCTCTCTAATTCTGCTCTAATGTCCAAGAGTTTTCGTTTTGGTTTTGATTTGCTGCGCCTGCGCGCGAAGACTGCCTTGCTTTGGCTGCATGCCATAACGGCCATTCTGACCGTACGCTGTCCGCAGCGGTACTTCCATGGAGACCAGAGGAGAATCTGAAACATACAAAAAAACGGAACAGACAAGGACTATACGACAAATATAGAGATTAAACATATCATAAATTTGTTGAACTAGACAGTTTCTCCATCATGTGAAGGCACCTTCGACATCCGAAGGTTCCACAGGAAAAACATTGTTTTTCACAGGCTTAAGAACGTTTTTTTTTAATGAGTTGATCTTTGGTTGAACGCATCGATATTTTCCTCTCTGTAGAGTTCTGACGTCTGTTCAAAACGATTTCTCTTTTTTCCTTCGTTTCCACTGCTAGGGCTGGAAGATCCTTCGGAGAAACACAAACCGATGATGTTTACTCTTCATAGGTAAAGGGTTAGGTGAGCGGGAGATAAATTCCACGGAACTCGTTTTCATGGCACCATGGGCTTTCTTACACAATACTATATCAGAACATTTTTCTCTTACAATACTCAATTTTAACTTAGTACTCTTAATTTTATTACATTTATAATCCTTAATTAGAGAACTCGAATCATTTCTAGTATTAAAGTTTTTAACATGTGACAAATCATAACTAGAGTTTTCTATCACATTTGAAACGGAAACATTTGGAAAAGAAATAGCACTAGAATAAGCATAAGCATGAGCACCTAAAGAGGATTCACTTTCATTCAATAAAACATCGCTCTTTGCGTGGCCTAGTTTTTTTTATTTCAGAATATACACTGGGATGTATAATAAATTCTTCGGTCAAGGTCGGTGATATCGCCGTTCGCACACTTAGGCTAGGAGACTGTTGATTAAGAGAAATATTTATGGGTTTAACTTCTACCATACGCTGTTCGCCAAAACATGAACTTAATGTTGTGATTTCTTCGGAAGGTGTTTGCACTCTAATTAGTGAGGAATTTAAAACTGGGATCTGGCAACCTGAATCGATCAAGGCTGTTACGGGTTGATTTTCCACAAAAATGTTTACGTATTGAAGATTTGCGCATTCATCGCTATTTTGTTTTTCGCTCTCGATTTTCAAAGTATTCACGTTTATTCTATTATGGATGTGGTCGTTAGATTCTTTAGGTTTAAAACGCTTCTCACAGTCTCTTGCGCAATGAGATGAATCACCGCACATATAGCAATTTTTATTTTCTCTTTCAAGATATAGGGGATAGTTCTCTTTAATCTTTGGTTTAAAGTTTTGTGATTTATTTTTAAAGGGGTCTTGGGTATATCCATAAGTAATAGGAATTTCTTTATGTGATCCGCTTCTAGATGAAATATAAATATCGCACTCTTTAGCTAAATCAATAGGCCTAAACCAATCTTGTGCTTCTCGAATGCCAATATGAGTTGCGGTTTTTTATTTAAAGTTTTGAACTGTTTATCTTCGACTTTAGCTGCAGGATTTAAACTTAATGCTTTATTTTTAACCCTTTGAAGTTCGACTTCTTTTTCTAACTGTGCTAACTGTAGTTTCGCGAGCTCAATTTTCTGTTTTCCTAAAAAGTTACCTCTCTTTCGTTTCGCGATACTCTCTCATCTATACAGTTTTGAATTAAAGTTTTAACGAAATCTGGATCACTTTCAAATGTACTACTGTTCTCAATTTTAGTCTTTAGTTTAACTATAGTGTCAGTACTCTCCACAGTACTGTCTAGATTCTCAACAACTCTTATGAAATCCTCTTTAAGAGCGTTTTTTATACATTTTATAAAAATTTGGAAAGATCCTACTTTTTTTTTTTTTTTTCTGGCTCCCTTGTTGCTCGCACGTACGATGTATCCAATATTTGAAGAAAAAATTTCGATTCCACTGATTTCACCTCTTCGCAGGTAATATAGTTGAAATTGTAGTTCCGGCCTCTACACAGGCGGATTATTCACACTGAGGTAGTTCCAACCTTTACACAGGCGGGATTTTGAGGGTTCGTTGAAAAATACACCTCTTACACAGGTTATTTTGTTATTTGTTCCGACCTCTACACAGGCGGAATGAAGTTGAAAATTCAACCTCTACACAGGTTGAACGAAGTTTCCGAAAATGGCGGCGCGTCTCCTCCACGGACGGCTTTTTTTTCACGTTCCAAATTTTGATCAAAATCGAAATTGTTTTCAATCCCGGCCTCTACACAGGCGGAATTTTCATGCTGAGTTCAAACCTCTACACAGGTTGAACGAAGTTTTCGAAAATGGCGGAGCGTCTCCTTCACGGACGCTGTTGTTCATTGTCCAGACTTTGGTTCAAAAATCGAAATTTTATCGATCGCGGCCGAGCCCCCATAATTTGTGGGAGACAACAAGGGGTCCAATACGTTTCTCTTTCTTATGGTTTATTTAACATTAAACAAAAATTAATTAAAAGGTAGTTTTTAACAGATAAGTTTGACGATGATATGCAGAAGGTAACGCCTGCTCGCGCACCTCTCGCGTTCTTTTTTTTCTTTCTCTAATTCTGCTCTAATGTCCAAGAGTTTTCGTTTTGGTTTTGATTTGCTGCGCCTGCGCGCGAAGACTGCCTTGCTTTTGGCTGCATGCCATATATAGATGTAGGAATGGATGTGCACATATCGTATCCCTCCTATATTCATTAATGACGTAATGCCAAGAGAGCGCCACCTATCTGACAAGGCGGTTTGAGGATAACGAGTAAAGCAGACTGGAATAGAACGATTGCGCGGGAGACGACCGAGAGAAGCGACGGCGATGAGACGATGACGAGGGCGCTGAAACGAAACGCCTCGTGGAATCCAACGATCTAATGATGTTTCGATTACTTTTTACTAACTTTTAGCCCTCCCTTGTAAATATTCCCCTTAATAAATGTATATTTAACTCAATCTGGCCGTTGTCACTTATATGGAGGCTCGGCCTTTCCCTTAACTTAAAATCCCCTAGAAAAACCGAAGTAAAAGGACGATGACGATGCAAGATAAGTGAATTTATTCAATGTGTTCTTCAATGTGTGTTGGACGATTTTATTCAAATTCAAGTGCATTTATTCTTCAAAGCGTTTTTCAACGTGTGTTTGACGATTTCATTCAATTTCAAGTGTTGTGTGAAAATTCACGATTGTGTGAAGATATTTAGTCGATAATTTTGCCGACACATCAAGATTATCTTCAACATTATTATACATTCATGAAAGTTAATATTCAACAATCAAGACGTTGTGTGCAAAAGTTTACCGTGAGTTTTTATTTCCATTGTTTTTTACAAACTCTCAGTGATTGTCAGTGATTGTAAACTGCTAATGTGACTGTGATACGATATATTTTTTTTTAACTTGTACAACTGCTACTAGTGACATTTTATTCTAGACTTTAATCTTTTCATAGCGTATTAATTTTTTTTTCTGTGTTGAAATATTTTACTCACATATCATTTTAAGTGATCTGCAAATATTTGTATATTTTACGTATTTTGGTTCAATTTAAGTGATTTATTATGTCTTATTTAACACTGAATGATATCCCAGTTATCGCGCAAGCTTTGAAATTTGGCAATACGCAAAATGTAAAATTATTGTATTCTGTTGTTTTTAACTATCACCCATTCAGTTGACCTCTAGAGAACAATTGCGAAAGTTTACGGGTTTCGCACAAGATTTTGATATTGAAGACTACTCCGCCGTTATTTTAAAAAATTTAACCTACCTGATTTAATCTGTTTAGCTAATTTTTTACAACTAGAAACAAATGGAACTGCCGAAGAACTTTGTAATAATATTTTGTTTTCACTAGCTGATTTATCCGCTTTTCATAATAAATTAAATACACGAGATGTAGAAGAATGCCCCCCGCGGGATGCAGAAAATTCCTTTGCTTCCCCCCACTTTCTACAGACAGGAAATCGGCTGACGCACTTAACCAAATTAATGAGTCAGCTGTTCCCTCTATTTCGAAAAAACGATTTATCGTGGCTTTTTGTTAAAGATTTACTTCTAACTCTTCGTTCTTTCAGTGCAGATGACTCATACTCAATTGAACATTTTTTTTCTGATGTGGAGGAAAATTTAACGCTTTGCCCGATAACCGAACAACAAAAAATTGTTTTTGTAAAACGGCTTTTGACAGGAACTGCAAAATTATTTATTCAATCTCAGCGTGGTATAAACTCTTATAGTTGTATAAAAACATTACTTATTCAGGAATTCGGAAAAAAAAATTAAATCAAGCTCAATTGCATAAGGAATTACAACATAGAAAATGCGGCCTAATGAAAACGGTATTCCAATATTTAGTCGCTATTCGGGAATTAGCGAATCGAGGTCAAGGGTTTCTCGACGAAACTTCAATTATGGAATATTGTATTAATGGAATTCCCGATTCTCCTTCAAATAAGCTAATATTATATGGATGTACAACAATTCAGAATTTAAAGAAAAATTAGAATTTATGACAAAATATTTCAAAATAAAAGCAAAAATCACTCTTATGATACGTCGCGTAGTCCAAACTTTAGTAGCCAACGCCGTGATGTTGAAAGTACACTTCATAAACATCGAAATGATAGATATCCAAAATTCAATGCACCAAAGCCTAATTCAAAATTTGAGAATAAAATTTCAGAGATAGAATCACGTAACTTGTTTTAATTGTTCGGGATCCGGTCATATTTCTAAATTTTGCCCAGATAAACATCGTGGTCCAAAGTGTATATTATGCGAAAATTTTGGCCATAAATCTGATGCTTGTCCTCAAAAAATATCCCTTCTTCTAATAATGTTGATGAAATTACCCCATTAACTACTATGTGTAAAGAAGTTAAAATTTTATCAAAAAAAAAATATTATCTTTAGTTGATACCGGAAGTCAAGTAACCTTAATGAAAGAAAGTGTATGGAATCAATTAGGCTCCCTTCTTTAATAAATAGTGGTAATATACTAACTGGTTTTGGCCTTTCAAAAACTCATGTAATTGGTTCGTTCAACTCAACTGTTTCAATTGACAACCAAGACTTTCCTGTTAAAATTAATGTTGTCCCCAACCACTCAATGAACTTTGATATTATTATTGGTTGTAATCTAATTAAACAAGCTAATTTTGACATCACCCTGATAGTGTTATGTTTTCTAAGCTACAAATCGAAGTATCCGACGCTTCTCCACAACCATTTGTTTTCGCAATTACTGACGACATTCCTAAATTTGATATTGGCCCTGAAATTCCAAAACAAACTCGTAATGATGTTGAGGAATTACTCGTATGTTATAGGCCGAATAAAATTAAAAACGACGGATATTGAGTTAAGCATTACCATGACGGACGATAAACCAATTTATCATTCTCCAAGACGGTTACCTTTTACTGAACGTGATATAGTAGATAAACAAATAGATGAATGGATACAAAATGGTGTTATTGAACCATGTTCATCTGCTTATGCTAGCCAAGTCCTAGTAGTCCGCAAAAAAGACGGCAGTCCACGAGTCTGCATTGATTTTCGAAAATTAAATCGTGTGTTAGTTAAGGATCACTATCCTCTGCCCTCATTGAGGATATTTTAGATAAACTTCAGGATACTAGAGTTTTCAGTACCATTGATTTACGTAATGGTTTTTTCCATGTGCCTGTTAACAAACAGAGTCGCCCATATACCTCCTTTGTAACACAAAATGGTCAATTTCAGTTCCTTAAAATGCCTTTCGGACTCTCTACATGCCCTTCAACATTTCAACGTTTTATCAATACAGTTTTTCGTGACTTAGTTGTTCAAGGAATTGTTCTCCCTTACATGGATGATATAGTTATCCTTGCTAAAATGAATCTGAGGCTATTGAGAGACTCAAAAAAAGTTCTTCAAGTGTCCAGTGATTACGGATTGGAAATAAATTTTGATAAATGTCAATTTCTGCATAGGAAAATTAAATTTTAGGCCATATTATTGAAAATAATAAACTTTTTTCCTTCCCCTTCTAAAACTAAATCAGTTGTCAATTACCCCGAACCAAAAACAACTAAAGAAGTTCAACGTTTTTTAGGTCTCACTGGATATTTTCGTAAATTTATCCCTGCTTATTCTGTAATTGCTAAGCCACTTAGTGATCTTTACGTAAAGATACTCCTTTCAATTTTGATGTAAAACAAAAAGCTTCCTTTGACGAGTTAAAACGTTTGCTCTGTCAGAAACCTGTCTTAGGTATATATCGACAAAAATTGTGAAACCGAAATTTATACTGATGCATCAATCGACGGACTTGCTGCTGTTTTATTACAAAGATTCCCCGATGATAATTCTTTACATCCTATATATTACATGTCTAGAAAAACGTCCGAAACGGAGAGAAAATATACCAGCTACGAACTCGAAGTTTTAGCAATCATAGAAGCTCTCAAAAATTTAAAGTGTACATTTTAGAATGCCTTTCAAAATAATTACTGATTGTAATGCATTTACAAAAACTATGAGTAAGAAAGATCTAAACACACGAATCGCGCGTTGGGCCCCTGAATTTACAAGATTATGATTACACCATTTTACATCGCTCTGGCTCACAAATGGCCCATGTCGACGCTTTAAGTAGAATACAGGTTTTAACAAACCAGTGTAATGATTCTATTGTGCATAGGATAAAAGAATCTCAAGAGCTGACCCACACATTCTTTCCATAAAAGCTCTTTCTTCAAAAGGGTCCATATGATAACTACTGTATTAAAAATAATATACTATATAAATTTATTGACGGTGCCGAAGTCCTTGTTATTCCCGACGAGATGCAGCATCACTTTATCAAAATGCTCACGACAAAGGACATTTTTTCAGTTAAAAGAACTCTAGAACATATAAAAAATAAATATTTTATACCGCAACTTCAATCCAAAATTGAAAAATATATTTCTAATTGTGTAACATGTATATTGAAAAAAAAAAAGTCTGGTAAACAAGAAGGATTTCTCCATCCTCTTGTCAAAGATGATATACCACTAAATACATACCATATCGATCATCTTGGTCCTTTAGCAACTTCAAGTAAAAACTACAAATTCATTTTTAGCTGCCATTGACTCTTTCACTAAATTTGTTTGGTTATACCCCACAAAAACTACATCTACTTCTGAGGTAATAAAAAATTAGACATTCAAAAAACTACATTTGGAAATCCTCGTTTTCTTATCACTGATCGTGGAACTACTTTCACTTCTGACGAATTCCACACTTATTGTTCGGAACAAAAAATTACACTTCACCATATTACTACAGGTTTGCCACGTGCTAATGGTCAAGTAGAACGCATTAATCGAACAATTATTCCTGTCTTATCTAAGATGTCAGAAGACGATCCCACGAAATGGTTCAAACATGTTCCTTCACTACAAGAAGTCTTAAACTCAACATTCCAACGAAGCATTAACGCCACTCCTTTTGAATTACTCTTTGGAACACAAATCAATAACAAGACTGATTTGCGCATTCAACAATTAATCGACGAACAACTACAACTCGAATTTAATGAAAACAGAGAACTCCTACGTAAAGCGGCAAAAACGCAAATACTTAAAGTGCAAAATGAAAAACAAAAAGTCTTATAATCTTCGACGAAAATCTCCTTATTTATACAGTGTTAAGGACTTAGTTGCTATTAAAAAAACGCAACAAGGACCTGGACAAAAACTCTGCAATAAATTTATCGGTCCATATAAAATAACACAAGTAAAACCTAACGATACCTACAACGTCGAAAAATGTGGAAATTTTGATGGCCCAACCAAAACAAGTACTTGTGCCGAATACTTGAAACCATGGCCTAACAAATGAATGTTACATTACGAACGCAAACTTTTACTTTAACATTTTTTTTTTCGACATTATCACCATACTCAAGATTGCTTTGTATTGTTTGTCTTCTTTCCATCTGTATACCTATTTTTTTTTATTCTTTATTATTAGTTTTGATTTTCTGATACATATTTGTCTGTTTTAATAATTGTTTTTATTTGTAAGTTTATTTCCTCTAGCTTTTCAGTTTTATTTCATGAAATTTTGAAATACACTGTATTTTTACATGCGAGGACGCATGCTTGGTCATGATGGCCGATGTAGGAATGGATGTGCACATATCGTATCCCTCCTATATTCATTAATGACGTAATGCCAAGAGAGCGCCACCTATCTGACAAGGCGGTTTGAGGATAACGAGTAAACCAGACTGGAATAGAACGATTGCGCGGGGAGACGACCGAGAGAAGCGACGGCGATGAGACGATGACGAGGGCGCTGGAACGAAACGCCTCGTGGAATCCAACGATCTAATGATGTTTCGATTACTTTTTTACTAACTTTTAGCCCTCCCTTGTAAATAATTCCCTTAATAAATGTATATTTAACTCAATCTGGCCGTTGTCACTCTCTCTCTCTCTCTATATATATATATATGTATGTATATATATATATATATATATATATATGTAGATGCTGTGACATATATATATATATGTAGATGTTGTGACATATATATATATATATATATATATATATATATATATATATATATATATATATATATATACGGGGAAGAACAGGGAAAAAAAGCATTACAAATACAAACACGTGCTAAGGTGTGTTCATGCTTGTCGCAAAAACCGTGCGCCAGACGGCGCTGTCTGTGTGTTTAGGTGACTATCTCCAGTTACTATGTGTTTAGGTGAATAAAAATAGAGAGTGTTTTACAGTCCATGTGTGAGGTGTGTTATTGAGCTGTCCCGGGTGTAGTGAGCAAATATTTTGGTCCGTCGAGCCGGAGTTCAACAAGCAACTATGGTTTTTGTGCTTTATTAGTTGAGTATTTGGTGGTGAAATTTGTGAATAGGTGAGTGTTTCTATTCTTAATGATGGTTTTAGGAATTATTTGGTTGTGTTTGCTAAAGTTGGTGTTAATAGTTGAATAGTTTTAACGGATATCATGGTTGAAATTAGTGTTTGTAGATTTTGTGTTGATTGTGATATTCTCGTTGTGTGTTTTTGTATACTTTCCTATTCTCAATAGTGTAATTTAGGTGCTTTCAGTTCCGAGTAGTGCGTTTAGTTCTGAGGTTGTGAATAGCATATTACAAATGCTTTTTGGTTGAAAATAGTGTATATTGTGACAAAATAAGTTTAAAAATGGCGTTGAAATTAAATCTAAAGAAAGACGAGCTTATCTCGGTTGCTGTGGAAATGGGGGTTTGGTTATTCCTAGCAAAGCTAAAATAATAGATTTAAAAAAGTTAATTGAATCAAGTGCCGTGTATAAAAATGATATTGAATTTGTGCGTAGTCTTGTTGAAAATGCGTTAGAGAAAAGTAAACAAGAGGCTGAGAAAAATGAGCGCGAGGCTGAAATTCAATTAGAAAAAATTTAATTATCGCAGATTGAAAAACAATTAGAATTGGCGAAGGTTAGGAAGGAATTTGAAAAAAATCCTCAAACTCTTGAAAGCGGAGAACCAAGCTCCATAACTGATAAATTAGAGAGTTTGGTAAAAAAGCATTAAAACTTTGACAATTCAAGTACCGGTTAGGTCAAAGTCCTTCAAATTATTTTTTCATTCTTTAGAAAAGGCCTTTCAAATCAAATCCGTGCCTGATGAGCTAAAAGCCGAAATTCTATTAAATATTTTAGGAGAAAGAGTCAATAATTTGCTAACATATGTGAGTCAAGAGGATTTAAGCAATTATGTTAAAATTAAAGAACTAATATTACGAGAGTTTGAACCCACATCTCAAGAATGCCTGAGTATAACTTTAAAAAGGCTCGTATATATATATATATATATATATATATATATATATATATATATATATATATATATATATATATATATATATATATATATATATATAAACTACCATCCGAAAACTATGTTCAATTTGCTTCCTGCTTAAGTGCAACTTTCGATTATTATTGTCAGTTGTGTAAAGTTAATGAATTTCGTTCTTTGTGTGATCTAATAATTTCAGATAAAATATTCGAAACGCTAGATAGAGATACGTTGAATCATATTGCAACGGAACAGGGAGAAACATATTTCAAGCCTCAACAGCTTGGGAGGGAATGTGATGTCTATTTATCCGCGAGAGGAAAGGTTTCGAATGATTAAATGAACAGAAATACAGGGGGTGGAGTTAAAGCAGATGGGCGAAATAGAGAGCAAACGGTTAGCATTTGGCGGCAAGAGAGAAAATCGTCGAATGTTTTCGTGGCCGAAACCAAAACAAACTGTGTTCTATGTAAGGGTAATAATTTCCATCCCCTTTCTAAGTGTTATCAGTTTAAGAAACTGTCAGTCGAGGAGAGAGAAGAGGTAGTTAAACGGAATAATCTTTGTTTTCGTTGTTTTTTACCTCATAAATTGAAGGAATGCCGTTCAGAGAAAAATTGTTTTTGCCTTAGACCTCATAATTGCTTGATTCATTTTTCACGTGACAAAACTAGGAATCCCACTCCCACTAGTAATTTAAATTTGGATGCTCCTACTTTTGTTCCAGGGCAGATTGAAAGATTAGTTGAAGGAAGTTCACAATCGCAGCTTGTGTCGACTGGGTTTGAGAAAAGCAGACTAAAGAATGTGTTTTTGAGTACTGTTCACGTGCTTGTTAAAAATAAATACTCTCAATGGGTGGAGGTCAGATGCTTGTTAGATGTAGGATCGCAGTCTTGTTTATGTACGAGGGCATGTGCTGAGAAGTAGCAGCTTAAAATGGAGAAAATAAATACAGTGGTTTCATTTGTTAATGATGCTTCTATGGTTGTTAAAAATTGCGTACAAACTTCAGTTGCAAATAAAGCCAAAACTTTTGAGAGTGAGTTAATGTTGTTAGTAGTTAATAAGATTACAGATCTCATTCCAAACAAGGTGATTGATGTAGATGTTAATGTTTCAGAGTTTGTGCCCTGAGCTGATGATGAATGCAATATACCAGATAGAATTGATATGTTACTTGGTGCTGAAATCTTTTACGAATTGTTAAAGCCTGGGAAATTTTATTGTGATAATTCGCATTTAGTGTTACAAAATACGGTGTTTGGTTATATTGTAAGTGGAAGTGTAGATCACACACACACACACACAAATTACAGAGAATCGCGTTCATTGGGGATTAATTGTTGATGACGATTTAAACAAAACACTGAAAAAACTCTGGGAAACTGAGGGTGTTCACATAGAGCCTAAGGCTGATACAGAGGTGTCCTTGTGTGAGGATCATTTTGTACGCACTCATAGGAGGAATTGTGAGGGTAGGTATGTAGTATCGATGACATTAAATAAAGATCCGTCTTGTTTAGGAAACTCCAAAGATATTGCTATTAGGCGACTTAATTCATTGTGGAAACGGTTGTCTAGGGATTCTAGGTATTTATCGTTCTATGCGGATTTTTTTGAAGAAGTATGAGGAGTTAGGTCATTTGGAAAGGGTAGTTGAGTCAAGTGAACCACCCACACATTACTACATGCCCCACCATGGTGTATTACGCCCTGAAAAACTGACTACTAAACTAAGAATCGTCTTTAACGGTTCATCCCCCACCACAACAGGCATAAGCCTTAATGACATTTTATTGAAAGGGGAAGTGAAGGAAGATGTGTTTGAGATAATATATCGTTTTAGAAGACACAAATTTGCTTTTACGACTGACATCCAAAAGATGTACAGGCAAATATTAATAAATCCAGATCAGCAGGATTTGCAACGCATTATATGGAAACATGGACTAGATGCAGAAAGTTTAGCGTACCGACTAAAGACTGTCACTTACGAGCTGTCCAACGCACCCTTCCTTGCCATAAGGACCCTGCAGCTGTTGGCGAAGGATGAAAAATCGAGATTTCCTTTAGCTTCTGAAACCCTGTTATATGATACCTACATGGATGATATTGTGAGCGGAGGTCCGGATTTGGAGACTGTTCATCAATTGCAATCGCAACTGAAAGATGCCCTGCAATCTTGTGGAATGAACCTTCATAAGTTGTCATCTAATTCTCCTGAGTTATTAAATAGTTCGTTGTCATCAGACGTCGAACATTCATTTTGTACTGAGATTGACTTATCTGTGAAGACATTGGGAATTAGTTGGAAGTCATTTGAAGATTGTTTCGTGTTTAAGGTATCTGTTTCAGCTAAACATATAAATACAAAAGTGAAGTTTTAAGTGTAATTACTAAGCTATAAGACCCTTTGGGTTTCTTAGGTCCAGTGATTGCGAAAGCAAAGGTGTTTCTGCAGCAATTATGACAATGTAAACTCGATTGGGATGATGTGTTACCTAATTCAATTTCCAACGAGTGGAGAGAATTTGTGACAACATTAAAATGTATCGAGGAAGTGAAAATTAACAGATTTATTATGGCTGACAATAATGTTAGAATCGTTCTCCAAGGATTTGCGGATGCATCTGAAGCGGCCTACGGAGCGGTCATTTACCTACAGTGTTTTCTTCACAACGGTGCTGCCAAAGTGAGCATTCTTGCCAGCAAATCTCGTGTTGCACCAATTCGAGTTATTTCCATACCTCGACTCGAGCTTTGTGTCTGTGTTTTATTAGCTCAACTCGTTAAGAAAAAACGCTCCACCTTGAGGTTAAACATAAGTGATATTGTGCTACATACGGATTCAACTATTGCATCGGCATTGTTAAATACACCTGCCAATCTTTTAAAAACCTTCGTAGACAATCGTGTCACCAAGATGCAAGAATTGACTGAAGGTTTCCAGTAAAACCATGTGACATCTGTTATCAACCCAGCAGATCTTGTGTCTCGGGGATTGCGCCCTTGTGACCTTCCAAATTTAAGTGAAAAAGGTAAGTTGTCAAGTTTGTCACCAGTTAAGAAATGCGAGTATTCTAAGGAGCTGAAAACTGGTCCGAGTTCTGATATAATTACATCTAGTGTTTGTGTTTCAACTAATTGTGTATCTTCTATTTTATCTACTTTGTAATGTAAAAGTAATAGTTATATGAAAATTGTTCGTATATTTAGTTATGTGTTAAGATTTAGTAATAATGTAAACAAACGTAAACTAACATTGAGTGGTCCCCTTTCTGCTACAGATATAGACCAAGCAGAAACTAAACTGATCAGAATGGTCCAAGAACAGGTTTTTTTGGCTGAGATTAAGAGCTTACAAAATAAAGGAGTTGTTTCACCTAATAGTAAACTTAGAAATTTAAACCCCTTTATAGACAGTGATGGATTATTAAGAGTTGTAAGACGGCTGAGTAATTCAGATTTATCATATATTAATAAACATCCTGCAATTTTACCAGGAAATCATAATTTAACTGTTCAAATAATTGCCCATTTCATAGAAAGAATCGGCATACTGGTGCTTCTTCTCTTCTACACTATCTAAGGGAAAAGTTCTGGCCATTAAATGGTCGTTCATTATGCAGAAAAGTAGTGCATGAGTGCCTTGTCTGTTTTAAAAGCCGACCCCTTGTTACTTCTCAGCTAATTAGTAATCTACTCCGTGATAGAGTAGTCCCAGATTACCCGTTCAACTGTTCTGGTGTGGATTTTTGTGGCCCATTCATGATCAGGTACAAAAATCAAAGAAAAAGAATTTTGCATAATATTTATATTTGTGTATTTGTATGTTTTGTGTCTAAAGCGATTCAAAGAGAAATTGTGTCGGATCTTACATCTGATGTTTTTATTGCTACATTAAAAATATTTTTTAGTCGCAGAGGTAAATGTACTAAATTGTATTCCGATAATGGGAAAACATTTGTAGGTGCTAATAAAGAGCTCCAGAGATTTCTAAAACTTATTAAGGATTCAGATGATAATTTAGCAGGTTTCTTATCTACTGAGGGTATAGAATGGAAGTTTATACCACCTAGAGTGCCATCCTTTGGTGGTCTTCGGGAAGCTTCGGTTAATTCAATAAAGTACCATCTTAAGAGAGTTGTCAGTGGCTCAAATTTAACCTATGAGGAATTTCTAACTGTTTGTATCCAAATAGAGGGAATTTTAAATTCCAGGCCACTGTGTGTGTGTGCCCCTTATCGAGCAATTCGGATGACTTGAACGCTTTAACTCCAGCCCACTTTTTGATAGGGAGGTCTATGACTTCTGTAGTCGAGCCCAATTTAATTGAATTAAAAGAAAATGCCCTTAAAAAATGGCAATGGATAACCAGACTAGTACAACTAATTTGAAATAAGTGGCACAGATGTTATCTTAGTGAATTACAACAGCACAATAAATGGCAATTTAAAAAACAAAATGTTAAGGTGGGTGATTTGGTAGTTCTCATTGAAGACAATATGCCAACCTTTAAATGGCCTTTAGGGAGAATCACTGAGATTTATAGTGGCAGTGATGCACTAATAAGGGTTGTAAAAGTAAAAACACAATTTGGAGAATATAAAAGAGCCATTTCAAGAGTTTGTCTTTTACCTATGCCAGTTTGAATTTTGTCTCTGAATATTGTGTATTAGAATTTTTATATGTACCTTAATTTATTTTACGTAATCCTATAGTATTTTATCGTTTAATGTTTTATTGCAATTTGTGTTATTGTTGAATGTATTACATGTCAACGCGGGGGAGAATGTTCATGCTTGTCGCAAAAACCGTGCGCCAGACGGCGCTGTCTGTGTATCTCCAGTTACTATGTGTTTAGGTGAATAAAAATAGAGAGTGTTTTACAGTCCTTGTGTGAAGTGTGTTATTGAGCTATCCCGGGTGTAGTGTTGTTGTGTTGTGTTGTGTTGTGTTGCGCCTGATTTCCGAAGGAAATCTAAATCTCCTGTCAGTCAATAGTTGGGGAGTGACATTAATTTGATATATAGTTTGCCCCTTTTTTAGTTTTAAGTAGTTTTAATTATGATTTAGTAATATAGAGTTTAAAGTTTAATGATTGCCAGTACAGGTGATCGTGTGAAATCTGGAAGCGATTTGTTTTGTATCGTGTAGTGAATTGCAACAGTGCCTACCGAACTCCGTTTCCCTGCAAGCAGAGAAAGGAGCCGGCGGAAGAAAGGTATGTCGGCGTGGTAGGGGAAGGGGTCGGCAAAAGCCGTCTCCTTTCCTACTGTGCCGGGCGTAAGTGACCGTCGGAACGGTCGTATTTAAGAGTCTTAGCATGAGATTTGCTCGACCAATCAGGATTCAGCAGCTCGCGTGGGGGGGGGGAGGCGGAAATTGTCGAAAAAGTTAATCTTTGGATTTGGAGAGATGAATTTAAATTAGAATATTTCTAGGTCTATTAAAATTGGGGTCTGGGGTGTATTTTTCGGTTTTTCTAAGGGTTCTGTTATCGATGGTTTCTATATCATTGTAGAATTTTATTGCAAGTTTCTTGATAGTTTCCCGGGTAGTTTTGATGTGAAGTGCAGGCCTAATATCTGCGTTTCTCATAAACCATCGGGCATTCGTGAGGTGTCTTATGACGACGTTTTGAGATGCTTCTAGTAAGTTGATATTTGAAATAGCTGCATGCCCCCAGACTGGAGAAGCATATAAGATCACTGGTCTGATTATAGAGGTATAGATAAGCACTCTATTTTTTAATGTCAGTGGTGAATTCCGAGCGAAATAGGGGGAATACATACAGGCTAGAGCTCGGAATTTTTGTTTAATGTGTAGTATGTGGTGTTTAAAGGATAATTTTTCGTCGAGGATGACTCCTAAGTATTTTACGGATTTGGACCATGGAACCGGGTGATTCTGGATGTGGATTGGTGGTGGTTTTCTTGTGTAGTGTCCTACGGAGAAGAAGACTGCTTCGGTTTTCGTTGGGTTTGTGGAAATTTTCCATTTATTATACCAGTCCTCTAGCTCCGCTAGATGCCGGTGTAGAAAGTGTGTAACGCAAATCTTATTTGCGCTTTGAGCTAGGATCGCTGTGTCGTCTGCGAAGAGACAAATGGTTGTGTGTCTTGTCTTTGGAATGTCGTTGATGTAGATGTTGAATAGGGTAGGGGAAAGAAGGTGAATGGAATAGTTAGTTATTTATAGAAATGACATCACTGTTTAAGGAATATTAAATCCTACGCATTAAAACAATGAATTATCTTGTATTTCTTGGAATCGCCAATAAATCTATTAAAAATCCCAGGTCAAAAGAATCAGTAATAAATATGCCAATATAATGTTCTTAATGCTTTAAAAAAAGATAAATTGAGACATGTTTCGAAATAGGATACTAGGATGTATGAGTTAGATACAAATAAAGTAGATTCTAAGAATGAGTAGATATCAAAATTTAAGCTATTATATATAGTATATATATATACAGAAAGAGAGATGAGAGAAGTGTGTTTTATTTATACGGATGGTTTTTTAACGGTGTTTAGGGGCGTTATTTGATGTGTCTAGGATTTTAGATTAAAATGCAAAAAACAAAAAACCTGATTAATACAAAATAATACTTAAATAGTCTCATATATATTAAAAATATTCACACACACACACACATTATGGAATAGAATAATATTAAATCACATTTTAGAATATTTCACTTGTACATTATATAGAGACCTCACCCAGAACTGTTCCTTAGTTCTTCGCGAAGCTCATCGACCATACCGACCAACAAAAAAATCGTTTGTTTCTTTACTCGCTTCACTCACTAATCCGTACCCTGACAAGAAACTGAAACCCCATAGTACACTGCTGGACAATTGCTAAGGACGGATAACACTATCATCCATAGCAACCACAAAATGAAAGGAAGCAAAGTGTGGAAAACTAGAATAAGTGCGGGATATTAGTAAGAAGAAGTATGAGTATGCAAATTTTTTTTCCACGACTGTTCATCACGTGATAGCGTTCATAAGAGCTTTAAAGGTTTTGACGCGTGTGGACAGTTGTTGTTTCAAGTCAAAGTTTTACATGAAAGATTTAATAGACGAACTTAAAAATTTTTGGCATGTCTTCCCGACATCACATAGATGATTTTATGCGTGACCGAATTATTGATAGATCGAAGAAGGGCGAAAAATAACAGATGTTGCCGGGGAGTTCGACATCGCTCACAGCGTTGTTTTCACGGCTGTGGAAGTCATTTTAAAAACTACTGGAATGTGTAGTAGACGGCACGGGGAGGTCGTGTTAGAAGTACGACGCCTGCAGGAAGACAGATATATCGTCCTATCAGCAAAAAAGGAACAGGCGCACCACAGCTCAGCAGGTGGCAAATGAGTTTCTTGCTGCCTCAGGAAAGCAGATCTCCCAAAAACTGTTGCCAGACGTTTGAGGGGAGGGAGGACTATACGCACGCAGACTTGTTGTGTGTGTCCATTGACCAGACAGCACCGTACTGTCCGTTTCAATGGTGTCGTGAGCATCACAATTGACTGAACGGGACTGGGCATGCGTACTATTCTCAGATGAGAGTAGGTTCAGTCTGCCATCGGATTGTAGACGCCAACTGATCTGGCGGGAGAGTGGTACTGCTTATCGTCCAGAAAATATCCAGGAAGGACCGATATCGACATGCAGTATCATGGTGGGTCGGCATCATGATCAATGGCCGCACGCGCCTACATGTGGATTTGCGAATGGGACTATGACGGGCCAACGATACATTGATGAAGTTCTACTTCCTCATGTTCGTCTTTCCGTGGTGCTGTCGGTGATAAATTTTTTATGGACGACAACGCCACATGTCATCGAACACTCGCCTGTTCAGGATTGTCTAGATAGCGAGGGTATTCAACGTCTCGTATGGCCAGCGTTCTCCAGATCTAAACCCATTGAAAATGTGGGATGCTTTGGGGGAGGCAAGTTGCTGGTCGAAACTATCCTCGACAAACAAGAACACCCTCATCCAAAATGCACTCACAGGGGAATGGGATAAATTGCCTCAACAGCTGCTGGAAAATGTTGTGCAAAGTATGGTACGACGTGTGGAATGTTGCATCACACTCCACAGGCCATATCCCGTACTGATACATTTCTTTAAGTTGCCTGCTGACTTTTAGATGCATTGTTCCATTTCTCCGTACGCAGATCAAATGAACATTTTTTTTCTTTCAGATGTTTCACAGCTTTGTACTTTCCAGAACAATAAATATTATTTATTCTAATGTCTCGAACAGTGTGGCAACTATATTTTTATCCTACTAGGCCTCATGTCTCGCTTAATGTTATGCTACATAGCAATTTGTGATCCGTCCTTAACAATTGTCCAGCAGTGTAT
>BMAU01013841.1:0-11622 GCA_019973935.1 Trichonephila clavipes
GTTTGTGGCTTATGCGCATAGACCAATGACTTTACATAGCCCCACAAAAATAGTCTAGCGGTGTTAAATCACAAGATCTTGGAGGCCAATTCACAGGTCGAAAACGTGAAATTAGACGGTCACCAAACGTGTCTTTCAATAAATCGATTGTGGCACGAGCTGTGTGACATGTTGCGCCATCTTGTTGGAACCACAGCTCCTGGACATCATAATTGTTCAATTCAGGAATGAAAAAGTTAATAATCATGGCTCTATACCGATCACCATTGACTGTAACGTTGTGGAATTCATCGTTTTTGAAGAAGGTATCCACCAGCCCATAAAGCGCACCAAACAGTCAGTTTTTCTGGATGTAACGGTGTTTCGACAAACACTTGTGGATTAGCTTCACTCCAAATGCGGCAGTTTTGTTTGTTGACGTAGCCATTCAACCAGAAGTGCGCTTCATCGCTAAACAAAATTCGCTTATGAAAATCGGGAACAACGGCCATCTCGTTTTGGGCCCATTCGACGAATCTACGCCTTGCTTGATCATATATAAAATGTAATGCCACAAGATTATCTTTCGAATAAAAAAAAATTCATGTCAAGCGAATAATACATCGTTGTTTTATCGGAATTTAATTTTCTATACCTCTAAAAAAACATCCTTTATAATACACTGATAAATGTATCAGTACTGTACAATGCATTTTATAATTAATTTAACAATACTAAGTTTACAAGTTTAATAATAACCATTGTCCCCATGGGTTGGTCATATATAAAATATGAAAAAAATCAACACTTATATTGGTTATTTGTACGGTTTAGAATTAATCCCTTCCCTGCCGATCAAAAGTTACGCCATTCGCTGCCTAATGCCCCTATTTCCCACGAAGGAGAGCGTGTGGGATAGAAAGGGAAAAAAAGGGAGGAATAAGAAAATCTGTGAAATAGGTAAATCCTTCGCTAACACTGTCAAAGTCCTTTTATTGCATTCTAAAGCCTTTGGAATAATTTTATGGATAGCAGTGCACAGAAAATATCTGACTTTGGAAAGACGTATATATACGTCCGGGGTAATTAATGTTTTAGTTGAGTGAGACTGTTACACGCGTCGGTAGCTCAGAAAAAGTTGTGTAGCACTGTAGTTTTAGTGTCGAAGTTATTGAATTCAATACATTGTTATTTATCTGAAGGGGGACGCGACGAAAATTACGGTTAATTGTTGGGTCGTAAGTATTGAAAGGTTGAGAAGTACTGCTTTAAGATCGAGATACCAGAAAGTTTAAAATGTGGAAATTGATCAAGATGGTAAAACTCTTGTTTGGCTTTTTTTAATTATTATTTTTTTATGTTTTTATTTTTGTCACTAACACTAAATTAGAAGCATTTAAGAAACACTCCTTCACAATGTCTGCTTCAGTAAACGGTTTCATATGATTATCAATAATATGACAAACTTCATAGGATGTCTTTCTTACTCCTGAGATATTACCACTGACAAAACACTGGCGCTGTTGCAAAGAATACTCAAGAAAGCCTATTTATCTCCTTTTGAAAGAGATTTTCGAGGATGTCATTGAATGATTCCTGTTTATTGGTGTTTTTAAATATAGCACTTTCGTGACCAACGAAACAATTACTGATCCATGTTTGTTTTTCACTTCAAAACAGATATAATCACCCAATCGTTTTGAAATAATTCTACTTTCTTCGAAGATATGAAAGATAGTTTAAAATTAGTTCCACCCATAAAATGGTCGGTACTCCACTGTTGTCTGCTATCACTAACCGTAACCGTTCCAAACAGAAAAAAATATCAATTCGTACCCGTACGCCACCGTCAGCAAAAAGCAAAATTGATATATTTGATTTCATGACAAAGAATTTCTCGCCAAATTTTAAATACAATGTTCTTAAATAAGTGAATTTTTCAGAGCAAAGGGCCATGACCGGGCCACTTAAAAAGGCTCGGGGGCCACAGGTTCAGTATTGCACCTGTATATCAATGTTATTATAAATCTGTCCATTAGATCTGAAGTTATCCGGTAAACACTTTCTGTGTTTACATGTGAATAATCGTACCTAACTCAAAAAGGCTTAAAACTGCCTGCTATGAATATTGAACGTTATTAAAAACCATTTCATGAACGATTTTACGTCGCTAAACCGTGATAAATATTCATCCAACACATAAAAGTCCTTTATGTGTTGGGCCCTGGGAGTTCTAAAAACTCTCAGGGCCGTTTTCAGAGTTCATGAAACTCGAAATTTTCATGCTTTTGCAAAAGAATCATTCTAAGGAGCTTCTCTATTGTTAAGATCTATGGAGCTACCTTTTATTGCGGGTGCCAATGTGCCCACGAAGCTATTTTTGGGAGCTGTGACTGGTCGCTATATACTATATAAATAACATACATGATTGGCTTTGAAAAATTAGTAGGTAATACGCAATGCGGAAAATCGCATTAAACATAACTATTTTGAATGTTTTGTTACCTTTTTAGTGTAGGATATTGTTTATGATGCTTATGATTGCAATAAAATGAAGACATGTTAAGAATTAGTATATCCTTTTTTTCAACTGCCCCGCCAGCAATTTCCTGTTTCTCAGATATGCCCAGACGGGGAATAAGGTTAACTGATACTGTATTATATTAATTTTTATAGAGAATTTATATATACAATTTAAAGAAAGCTGTCTGTACAGTTTCTCATTATTCAGTAGCTATAATTAATGCAACTAAAGACCGGAAAATCAGCTGTTCCTTAGAATACATATATCTATTTAAATATGATATAGTTTTGTATTTTAGGAAAAGTACCTCGATAAAATATGAATTGCTTTCTTAGAAGATATGTTAATAGAATGATATTTCTCCTAAGTCTCATTTGAGAAAAAAAAAAGGAATGAGTTAATAATGTTTGTTCTAAGAAGAATTCGTAAAATCTTCGATAAATTCCTGCAAAAAAAGATCACACGTTCTTTTTTCAAAAATGTGCACATATAATCATATGATACTTAAAATTCCGAACATATAAGAGAAATACAAAATGTCTGCGGCATTAATCTTTTTTTTTTTTGCTGCAGAGTGGAGATTATTTTTACATAAATATTTTTAAAATCTCAAAGTTTGTTAGTAATAATTTGTTACTTCTGGAAACGAAACAATATTTTATAAAAACATAAAAAATAGCGTAAAATGTATGAGAGTTTCGAAGTGTAGTATATATATTTTATTTTATTGGTTAATTTCCAAATGTGAGGAAAAAAGCCTTCACTTTCGTGATTTTGCACTCTCCCATTTTTTGGAATCACGTGTGCAATTCATGGCTAAGCTTTCTCTCCGAGAACCCAGGAAATCTTAAAATTCCCATACTTTTTGTATTCCCAGGAATTATGCTTCTTTTTGGGAGTTACTGGGAACAAAGGATTTTAGAGGAGCTAAAATAATCCGAGGTAGCTAGTTTTTTGACTTGACTGTAGATTTCGACCTCTGATGTAAATTTTAGAAGACCGCAAGTTGCAATTTGGGATCGTTCACCCCGAATTCCTAGGAAGGGGAAATTCCCGTTTGAACTCCACGAAAAAGTAACGTCCACGTAGGATTGGGCAGAATTTTCGAAGCTTGTCTTAGAAAAGAATACAACTATGTGAAACTCTTTGTCCTAATCATTTCTTGTCTGTCTGTCGGACATCTCTTCAAAAACTAAAATTTGTTTGTTTGTTTTAAAAAAATCATTTCGTAGTCCACCAGGACGACCATTCTCATAAAGTTCTGATATCATGATTTACATTGGTAACGTAAATACTTATACCGGGTGATTATAAATAAAGTTACACTATTCAAAAGCCTGTATAATCCGTTACGCTGATCCTATTTTGAAGAAACTTTTAATAAATTCTATATGGACCATTGGAAAGAGGTTTCTGCAATAAAAATAGTTCAAATTTTGACGACTAGGAGGCAATGTGGTGCCTAAAGAAGGACAAAAAATATGTTAGAATTGTTAAAATTTATATTCAGTTACACATACAAAATATTTTCAATATGTGCTCCTTTGACATCAAAAACGTGTTGAAAGCGCATTATAGTGTTTTTAACGGTAGCACGAAGCAACTCACGAGGGATATCAACCACATGGCGTATAATGCTAGCTTTCAAATCAGGTAAGGTCCTAATTCCTCCTCTACAAACACGATCTTTTAGAAATCCCCACAATCAGAAATCAGAGGTATTTAAGTCGGGTGAGCGAGAAGGCTGTACATCCGGGAAATATCTGGATATGTATATCATATCATGTAACTATAATGTATATCATAAAAGTTAGCACTAAGCAGTGCTTTGACATGGCACCCAAAGTGTGAGGAGTTGCTCCATCTTGCTTAAAGATAGTGGTTTGCAAAAAGTGTCGTTCCTGTAAAACAGGAATGATTAACGATCACAAACGCACGCTGATTGATTCTCTGTTTATGACTGCAAGTTTATATAGAGGTTTTACAGATTTACACATGGAATATTCGATAAAAGCCACCTGGTCTTCAAGTTTTGCACTATTTTTTTTATTGTAGAAATCTTTTCCCCGTGGTCCATGTAGTATGTATTCCAAGTTCTATCAAACTCCGATAAACAAAACAGGTTCTAAAGGTCTCTGAATAGTGTAGCTTTAATTATAACCACCCTATACTTAAAACTGTTATAATTTTTTTTTCGAATACTTGTCTTCATTTTACATCAGGGGTGTCAAATTCACGGCCCGCTGGCAGCATGCGGCTGAAGACGAACATTTTTGCTGCCCGAAAAAGTACATAGGCCCATAATATTACATAAAAAGTGTGTGTGCTTATGACCACACGATAGAAGTGAAAACTTCAAATTTTGTGATGTTACTTCAGGGATTAGTTTAGTGAATAAAAAATAAGGGGATATTAGTATTGTCATATCAAATTGTTTATTCACATGTCTGTACGCATAAAGTAATATTGTTTTTGCCAAATATACAATTATATTCGTAAATTAATTGTATTTCAGGAAGAAAACATTAGGCTTATGGTAGCTGAAATAGGTTATACTTTTTTTAGATTCAAAATTATTTAAATATCTAAAAAAAACACTCCGTCAAGCATTGCTCCGTACTTCCTCATGCTTTAATTTGGATCATTTAATGTAATTAAATTGAATTTTAATTTTAAAAATCAATTAATTTGAGTTGTGTATTTTGAAAATATCTAAACTAAAATCCCCTCTTATAAAATCATAGGTAATTTGTTCAGAAGAGCCGATCCGGATTCAGTGTATGCAACTAAATTTTTGTGAAGGAATTCGATAATTTTTTCCACACTGTGATTTGGTGAAATGTAAATAGAAAACATTAGAATTATTCGTCCATTTCCTGCTCTACATTTCGCTTCACAATTTTTTTCAATGCATGACTGATTAAACCCAAAAGATTCTGTAGTATTTGATGCTACATCCATTCTCTATATCCGGGTTGAGCATTACGTCGATCATGATCGACAGGCTGACCGCCAAGACATCTTGGGGCGACCGCCTGAAAATTAGCTGTCGAAAATTGTAAACCGAAATATTTAAGATTGGCTGACAGTATGCAGACTAAGTCTTTTACTGACTATAACGAGGAAAACTAACTTCAGATCAAAATGTTTTATTTTTTAATGTACTTCGAATTGTTTGATAATAAATGCATTAACCAATATTATTTTTGTGGCTATTTTTATTATGTTTGTATCATGCGTTTTGCTTTAAACTCGGTTTTAAGTGTTAGTTTTTTTAATATTTAGCTCTGTAGGTAACTACCCATATTCCGTATTTATTATTTAGTTCTATTGAATATTGAAGACCTTTTTCTTACCTCACCACTCCTATGGCACTAAGCAAGGCACGCACAAGAATTTTTCAACCATTCTCGTAACATACCCCTATACGTAGCCAAAAAAATTTATTATTATTATTGATTTTGCAGATTATCGGGGGAAAACAGTAAAAAATAAATTACTGGAAAAATAATTAGCATTAAATAATAAAAAATTATTAATACCAAATACACATAATTAAGTTTTGCGCACTATATACAAGGGATTATAATCAATCGGTGAAAAATCAAGGGCTAAGGGAAGGGTGGAGATCCATGGACCCTCCCCCCCTTTTTGTTCGCCACTGGCATTGAGTGGATCGCAATACCTTGAAAAATTCCAAGTAGCCCGTACCCTGGAAAAGTCTGCCCACTCCTGCTCTATGTAGTATAAAAAATGAATTATAAGGAATTGCATGCACATTGAATAATATACGAATCGATAACTGAATATTTAAATAAATAAAACTGGGAAATATATAAAAAACCAGCATTAATTTAACTGGCCTTAAATTTTTCATTCTTCGATTATCCTTCGCCGTTAAAATTTCTTCACTCGGCTATTTTTTTTATAATTATTTAAGTGTATATGCCAAAATGCAATGAATATTTTTAAAAAAAATATATGAAAATGTAAGTGTGTTACAGTTAACAGAAGATGAGTGAAACGAATACAAGACATTCCACAATTCATGTAATTCCAGATATTCTTCTCTTATTCTTGTAAAGTAAGATAATTGGCAATCAACTTTTTTTTTAAGATATTTTGACTCGAATTTTTTCGATATTAACAAATTAAAAATAAAATGTTGCGTTGAAATGATTTTCATAAAAATATCTGTGGGCATTTTTAAACCTCTTCTATTCAGAAGTCTCAAATAATTTATCCCTTTGACATTTTCATACAAAAATATAAATATCATACCTTTCTTCATGGTTATTATTAATGATATATACTGAGCAATGGCGCACACAGGAATTTTTCAAGGGCGGGGGGTCCGGGGTCGAAAGTTCACCATTCTTGTATCATGCTCCTTTTGATTTTATCGATTTTCGGGAACAAAACGCAGTAAATAACTAATTTCTGAATAATTAATTAGCATTAATTAATAAAATTAATCCTTAATAACAAGTAATTAATTAAAGTTTACCTACTATATACTTAGAATTATAATCAATCGGGAAAAAATCAAGGGCTTTCGGAGGGAGGGGTCCGGACCCCAGGACTCCCCCCCCCTTGTGTGCGCCACTGACACTGAGTAATAAATACACGTGGGAATATGAACATACTATATAAGCATACAAGAGGGAAAGCTGAGTATTACTCAAAACCCGGAAAAATTGCCCCTCTTTTAGTCACGTGATTTCTTTTTAGGGGTTTGTGACATTATCCAAACACGATTTCCGTTTAAAGACGAAAAAAGCCGAATGAGCGTTACACATCCGAACGCGACGTTCTTTCAAGTTCACTCTTCAGCAAAACCCGCCTAAGAAAGTTATCACTTCAAAAATAATATAAACATTTCTCCCGAAGTGAGAAAGATGGTAGAAGAGATCTCAAGGGTCAAGACGGTAAAGATTAAATTTCCTTGTCCTTTTATTTATATTTATTATAATGTATTATTCGAAATAAATTTGCGTTTCAAGGAATATTGACTTTTTGTGCCCCCCCCCCTTGAGTTAAACTTTGTCTGATTGGTTCTATTAAGCATTTGAATTTGACACTATTCAATTGAATCAGGAGGAAATAAACCCAAAATGAAGGAAATAAACCCCCAAACTTTTAAAAGAAGAATTTTTTTAAAAAAATTCTCATTTCCCCCCTCCCCCCTTTTTTAACCATATAACTTTTAGTCTTCCATGTACTTGACCATGGCTTGAATTGGAAAAAGTCCATCCCTAGTTGTCAATATTATAATTCCAGTAGGTCGTAATTGAATGAATTTGAAACCTTTGTGATGTGTAATTCATACAGATATATTTTCTTAGACTGAGAAATCAAACTTCTTACTAGTCTCAAACAGTGGCGCACACAAGGGGGGGGGAGGTCCTGGGGGTCCGGACCCCCCAAAGCCCTTGATTTTTTTCCCGATTGATTATAATTCTAAGTATATAGTACGTAAAATTTAATTAGGTATTTGTTATTAATGATTAATTTTATTAATTAATGAGAATTATTTATTCAATAATTAGTTTTTTGCTGTGTTTTGTTCCCGAAAATTGACAAAAAAAGGAGCATGATACAAGAATGGTGAACTTTTGACCCCGGAACGCCCCCCACCCTTGAAAAATTCCTCTGTGCGCCACTGGTCCCAACGTTTTCAGCTATGTTTCAACTGTTGTCCGATGAAGGTTGAAGACTGGAAAATTCTGGCACGATTTGATGGAGATTTTTTCTTAACGGCTTGACCAAGATCTTTTTCCTCGAATAATGAAAGATGTCCGTACGTCGCATGATCTTCACAGCCCCCTCCCCCACGTTGGGCGACATTTATAACCTGCACTCTAAAAAATACTACGGTGGTTAGCTCAAATAACTTTAAAAATAAAATCAAACTAATTTATGTTCTCCTTGAAGAAAGTTACAATTAAATTAAAACAGTTATTGTGTTGTGACTAATGCCACCTACCTGACGAAGTCAGATCGAGGCCCACGAAATTCATCGCGGCTAAGGGCTAGAATTTTTACGCATGTCGTTAGCCATAGCTTTGAGCACCATACAGGTAACAGTACGATTTTTCTCGGTTCCTCTCTAATTTAAAGGAAAAAAATCTTGGGAGTGGCCAGAGGCCGCCCAACTCTCTTCCCCTTCCCCCAACCACACGAGAGGACATGGGCTCGAAGGCCATCTAGAGTACCCCCGTGCCGCAAAGTCACTATACATTTGCAAACATCCATGTCTTCTCCGGGATTCAAACCCAGTCCCTATGACACCGTAGTCAGCGTAGCTAACCACTATAACGGTTGGGCGAAAAAACAGTTAATACTGTACAATAACGAGGTTTTCTTGCTTGGGTATTGGCACCTGCTTTCTTCACTGATCAGGCGGGATGGCTGATTAAATGTCCACACTGTCAAGAGAGGGTGCACTATTGTCCGTCTTTTTCCCATTCGTTGCAACCAAACATTTGTACGATGTATTAGTGTTTAATTATTTTTCGGTAAAAAAAATATAGCAATTTTATTAACAAATAATCAGTTGCACAAAAAAAAATCTCTAAAATACAAGAACTAATATTTTTAACAAGCGTGATCGTTACTCCAGCAGCAATAAATTTTCAAATATTTGTATTGTTCATATACTAGCTGCTATACCCGTTCTTCGCGCGGGTGAGTTTAAAAATAAAAATATAGAAATCGAAGGAAAAATATTTCTTTTTATGTGTTAAATTTAAGTGAATTGCAAATTGAACAACAACAACAAAAAAAAAAAGGTTTTTAGCATACCTCAGGACGAAAAAAAATCAGATTTGCCAAATTTGAAATCTGTAGGTTTAATAGTTGAAAAAGGAGACTTTTTTAATTCTATAACGCCCCCTCGGCACCCATGTGGGTTGACTTTCGAAAACACCCCTCTTATCCGATGTTATAGGTTTTCTAAATTTCAAGTTTATAGGTTAAGTTATTCATAAAAGTATTTTTTTTATGTAAAATGCCCTCGTAACCTCTCTTAGATGTCAATTACCGCAAATCCCTTTCTTTGAGGATCTCTACTCTATTAAAGAAACATGCAAGCTAAGTTTCAAGTCTAGGTTTAATAGTTCGAAATACAGAATTCTATTTTATCTATAACACCCCTTTTACCCCTCTCAAGCACTTTGGTGCACAATTTTCTTAAAATCCACTTTTGTAGCGGTTCTTTACTCCGTAAAAGGAATATACCAGCCAAATTTCAAATCTGCAGGTCGAATAGTTAAAAACATGAATATTTTAACCCCTCTTGAGGGTCTATTTTCATAACACTTTTTGGTAGTGGATCACTACTCTACCAAAGGAACATGCCTGCCAAATTTCAAGTCTGTAAGTCTAATAGTCCAAAAGCGAAATATATTTATCTGTAACGCCCCTAAAGCCCTTGCAACGCCATTTGGAGGTCACTTTTCGTAAAACCACTTTTGCAATGGATCTGTTCTCCATGAAAGAAATCTGTTTACCAAATTTTTACCTAATAGTTTAAAAATGGAAATACCTATGTATAACGCCCCTTAATCACCCGCAACGCCACTTGCGGGTCGTTTTCACTAAAACCAATTTGTGGCTGGTATCTACTACAGAAGAGGAATCTGCTAACTAAATGTCAAGGCTGTACGTTTAATACTTTAAAAATGGAATTAATTATCTATAACGCCACTTAAGTCTCCGGAACGCCACTTAAACATAAATCGGAACAAACTAACTCAGAAACCCTCGAGGACATGTGTCCACTCATTCCATAAAGTTTCATCGCAATTGGATGAATGGTTCAGGGAGGTATAAGAGACATACAGACCCACAAACACATAAACATTCATTTTTATTTATATAAATTAATTATTAATCTCTTAGTGGCCACATTAGAAGAAGAATTAGCTAGAGAAATAATTAATGAGAATTGATTAAGAAATATTTGAAAAGCGATCCTCAAACAGGAGACTGGGTAAGTATTTGAAAACATTTCCTCTGACATTAACTGAAGCTGAGAGAGCATTTTCTGCTGCAACGTTATTCGTAACTAAGCTAGGCTGAGTGATGAAAGCATAAATTGATTGTTTCTTCAAATCACACTTTAAAAAAGAATAATTGACGTACTTTAATTTTTGAAGTGAAAATTTTGAGGCTCGAGAGTGAATGAGAAAATTATCCAGTTTTGCGTAACAGTGGAAGAGCGAACGGAAGTAGTCCCCCCATCCCCCCCGAATCGTTTCCATGGTAAGGAGAGAGCAAAGGAGGAAAAGGGGGAAAGGGGACACAACACGTGACTCTCGTCATAACCGTGAAAAAGTTGGATGATTGCCCACGTCTCCGACTGGTCAACTTGACATGTAGTTGGGTTTTGTTTCTAGAGCACTTAGCCCGTCAGGGCTTTGATCTCTTGTCTGGTGAAATATAAAACTTGAGAATAACTTAATTACATTGCCCATTTTAATTAAGGTTTTAACAGAATTTTTAATTGAAGAGAATGAATGAAAAATTTACTTTAAGAGTGAATTTAAATATTATATAATAAATAAAAAAGAACAGCTTTTTTCAAAGCTAGTAAAGCGTTTACTGGGATATGGATTTAGAAATTAGCTTAAGATTCCCTCGGCCAATGAAAGCCTCGGGCTGGGTGACTGCTTGATCAATGGGGTAGCAGATCTTCGTGACATGTTGCGTGATGTGAAAGCTTGTCCACCTTCCGATTAGGGGTCCTTTTCGCCAGACCCGGGAACAATATCAGCGATCGTATGAGTTGCAATGTGATCAGCCAATAGGAAAACTTTCTTCGCTGTGTGTGTGTGGACGGCATTATCCAAAAAACATCTCAGAAGCCAAATTTCATACCTTGAAGCCTCGCCGACTGGCCCGCCGCTGCTCGCCCAATAGACATGCAGTACACCTTCAGCATGATATTCCAACTTCGTCGTGACGTCCTCGTCACTTGAACTTACCACATACTGAACTATACCGTCGCCAAAAGCCCTCGTGTAGCTGAACGTGTGCTCCGTTAATATTCACACACCCATAAAAATGCTCACAAAGATTTTCAAAAGCTATTCGTTGATAATCCTTTCGGTCACGGG